>JAQFZC010002836.1:0-21140 GCA_034695205.1 Dicyrtoma fusca
GACGGACGTCTATAAGTTATCCAGTTGGGGTTTGCTCGATTAAATTGAAGGAGTGAGTCCAGCTGGAAAATGTCGGTAGGATTTCTGTTTGGAACAGAAAATATTTATTGTGGTTGCTCTGGGAGTGGAAGTAATGAAAATATATTCACGTCCCACAACGCAACCCACAATAATCTACAGACAGGACCATTTGAAACGGGCGATTGGTAAATTATTTATTTTAAATTGCCACACATAAATCTCGTCTTCTTTCACTTTTCATTCTTTTTCTATCACAGTCGCATGAATCTGTAGCAGTGAGGAAATGTCCCGCGGAACTGTAGCATCACTAGTTCTACCAGATGAAGTCGTTACTGTTACAATTACACAGGATGGTTATATTTAGGTTAAAGAAACGAAATCATCGATGTGTGTGCAAGATGTTTCAAGTCCATAATGCTATCAAATGAATCATTCGTTGGGTTTTTGATAGTTTTGGAAATGAGACAACTTTTGTATTTCCACCGTCGTATTATTGACGTACCTACCTACGTCCATAATACATTTTAATGGTGAAAGCCTATTCACTGTTTTTCTCAAACGTCAAAATTATCTGTTTACGCATTTTTTGAAAGTCGCAAAGTGGACTCTTTGTTTTTTGTTTTTCAACAGGTACGTGTTCTAATCTTACGTTTTTGAAAAAGTTCAAAACGTCGTATTTACTTGTTTTTGAAAAGGTTCAAAATGTCCTAATTACACGTTTTTGAAAAGGTTCAAAATGTCCTAATTATGTGTTGTCAAAAAAGTGAAAACGGTTGTATTTGTTATATTTCAAAAGATGCAAAATGGAATCTTCCCATGCTTTCAAAATGTTGGAAAACTTTCTCTTTTCGTATTTGTGAAAAGGTTCAAAATGTCCTATGTACTTGTTTTTGAAAAGGTTCAAAATGTTGTAAATTACATGTTTCTGACAGCTTCCAAGTTTCTACTTACAAATATAATCAAAGCAATTTCTCAAGGATATAACTAAACTCTAAATATTATAGGCACATGGCCATATGTATGAAACTTTACCTCACAACAAGTGAATGGTACAAAACTTTCACTTTCAGGAAAGGCCATTAGTAGGTGCTTTCACCATTACAGGGAAGGATGTGGGAAATCAGCTAGTCTGAATTATTGATAAAGAAACACTTACGACAGTAATGGCGGAATTGAAATAGTGATTAATGAAATAATAATAATGATAATGTTACAACATTTGTACTAGTCAACGAGGGATTCTGAGGACCTTTCAAATATTACGTCATACAATTTACGATAAGTAAAAAAAAGTTTTAAAAAAAATGTTATATTAGCCTCTTCACAAGTTGAAAACAATATGACTCACATTTGAGTTTTTAAAAACTGTGTTACACGATTGCAATATCAAATTCATTCCAATCTTCCACGTTTCAGTAATAATGGAGATGCCCCAAGTTTTTAAATGCTAGAATGAGATGGGAGTAACCATTAGTGTTTGTTTTTAATTTCAGAGGAAATTCTGGAGAGCAATTCCGCCTTGTGGTTCTCCAGCGATGGCCAGCATCTTCTCTACTTGGCGTTTAACGACACTCTCGTGGGCAATCACGCCTTGCTTCAGTACGGAGACATTGAGGAGCCATTTCTGTATCCACAAGTCAAGAATCTAAGATATCCCAAGGTACGTCCGCAATTTCACTCCTGCCTCCCTCAAAGAAACTCTCTGCAGTTTCTATTTTCTATGAAGCCATTAAAGAGAAAGCACGCTATTTCATTGTTACCTAAAAAAACTGAACAAACCGTCAGCATTCTTTTATTCTGTTTCTACCCTTTTAAAATTCTCAAAAATGGCCTGCTAACGGGTTTCTTTAGCACTTTTCTAAACCACAGAAAATGACTTCCAGCCCAGTGTAGTGCAGTGCCTTGCATTACAATTTCGTTCCTTTTAAAATGCAAAAAGCTCCATCAGTATCAGTACAAGCTATTTTTGTATCTTAAGTATCTTTGTAACCATTTCTTCTTAGAAACGGTTCATATTATTGTCCTTGCTTTATTTGCATAGGAATTGCATTCACTGATACCGTCTACGGGGAATCAATAACAAATTGTGAGCGCCCGTTATGTATGTAAATGGAAGTTTGGTTTATCGGAAATGTAATGATTCAAAGCTTTATTTCACGTGCGGACTCATTTTCAGTCAGATGAAATTTTCTTTTTCCAATTCCAATTTACATGAAATACAAACATATTTTATGTGGATTTAATTTCGACTCGTTTTTAAACCGTATTCTTTGGCGTTTGAAGTAAGAAAAATGCGGTATCTGCATAACTATTTTTCAAGAACTTTTACATTACATTATTTGCAATTTTTAATTTCCCTTTAAAGGGGTTTTCCGTATTTTTAGAAAGCAGCACAATGCCATAAAATAACAATTTAAATTTGGAGATATATCCTTTTGCTTTTAAGACCCTAGTCGTAGATCGTAGATTGAATGAAATTGAAGCTGATTTGAAGTTACTTGATATTGCAATAGCCTGGAACGAACAATCCGACGGTGACTGTGAAGGTGGTGGAGCTAAGACAATCGAGGGCATTCCGTGAGCAGGAGCTTCTGCCACCCGAAGGCATGTCTTCACAGTAAGTGCCTTTCACGTTACTCTGAAGGGCTGTCCATAAATTACGTTTGCAAAAACATAAACTGAGTGTCGGTGGGGGTGCCTATTGATTGGCTATTTGATTTGATGTAAAACAAGCCGAAAACTTTTATAAAAATATGCATTACATTTTTGGAAACTGCTAACGTAATTTATGGACGTTCCCTAAAATGTACATCTACACTATGTATCATTAGGCTGTATGTGTCATTCTCAAATTAGTTTCATCGACACAAGCCAATGCCATGATTTAAATTGCAAATTTCTCCTTTGTCTCGCCTTAAGAGTTAAGAAGCATCTACTGTAGCTATGTATACGAAATAAAGCAACTTTACTTGAATTATTTATAGCCTTTGAGTCTGATTCCAATACTTGAAAGGAGCTAAATTCAATTAGGAGGGAATTATGCCTTCAAAATCCGGTTCTAGTTTCTCGATGTCTTCGATTACTAATGACAGGGGCGGAACTAGAAATGTTTGGATACAGCTGGGAAGTTCAGTTTTTAAATATTTAAGATAATGTTAATAAATTAATGTTTGAAAGAATTTTTTTAAATTACAAGCAAAAGGCACAAAACAAAAAAGGTACTATTTGAAACGCACGTATGTATATTTTGAACAGAATTTTATGTTTATATTTTCGATTTGAATGAACTACTTGAAGTATTGCTGACTGCACCAATATTTTATATTTTTGTTCGTCCAGCTGAGTCTGGTTACAAATGAATGCGGGCTTTTGGAAGCTTTTATAATTAAAGACTGGAGCCTACTTATCTAAAGCCATGTATAGAATGTACTTTCTCCGAATCTTGGAATTTAATAATGTTCCCGGATGGATTACCGAGTTGATGGAGTTTTGTTGTGAATTCTTGATTAGTTGTTCTTATCCTCCGTTAATCTCTTTCATGAATTTAATAAGTCGCTCTGAATTCCGTGTAGATTCATTTCATTTTATGTCCAAGCATTCAAGGTTCAGACTATGTATAGAGTAACGTTTGGGTTTTGATGAGAGGCTTAGAAATCCTTTGACATTTTGAGCATTTACGACAAGACAAATTGCCTAGGAGGGACCATTGAAAATTTTAAAGTTTTTAGTGTACTGCGGGCGCATCCGTATGTACTGCCTGCTGACAGCAGTTACAATTAAACGAGTTTAAACTTAATTCCCCTTGTGGGCCACGAGAGATTTTCCCTTCATTGGAGTTTTTAGCATGGGGAATAATACAATGCAATGGTCAGATGCGGGTTAAGTTAGACTTTAAGAGATACGTAGCTGCTTTGAGAGTAACTACAAGTTTTGGTCCTAAACATATTTATTTTCAAAAACACTCAAATTGTTGATAAGCGACGGTTTGACTAAACTCTATTTTCAGATGCATAATTTTACAAAAACTGATTTTTTTAAAAAAACTATTTTTTAAAATGCATAATATTTTAAACCTGTTTTTTCGCAACACTGTACCTTCGAACGCATAATTTTTAAAACTACTTTTTTTAGAAACTGTTTTTTCATAAAACTGTTTTTTAAAAACCTTGTTTCTTCAAATGCTCAATTTTTCAAAGACCACTTTTTCAAAAACTATCTTTTTCTAAAACGTTTTCTTTAAATTGGCAAGTTTTTTTAAGTGTTTTTAAAATGCACAATTTTTCAAAAACTGCCTTTTCAAGAACGGTTTTTCAAAAAACCGTTCTCACAAAGAACGTTCTTTGAATTCACAATATTTCCCGAACAAAACTATTTCAAAAACTGTTTCATCGGAAAGTCGTTTTTTTAAAAGCACAATTTTTCAAAAAGTTGTTTTGAAAACTAAATTTTCTTGTACATTTTCCCTTCATCAATTCATACAAATTAAAAGGCGCTAAAATTTCAACAAAATGAGTTACTAAACGTAATTTTATTTTTCGTTTGAATTGGTAGCACGATTTGTTGTAAAGTAAAAATAATATTGTTTTAAAATACTGAATAGCTAACTTCGGTCCTCGGTCTTGTAGGAAGCTTAAAAATTCCCACGGACGTTTTGTCTGAATAAAATCCAGGGCGTCTTAGGAAAGTGAATGTGAAGAGTGTTCTAATTTTGAAGGGAGGGAGGATTAGGCTGGTCTACAGGTATTTTATTTTTGGGGAAAGCAAGGAAAGGGAAAGTGGAATACTTTCGATTAACAATGAAGTTGCAGGCCTATCTTTTTGCTTTGTGAGAATTTGAGACTCCTTAATGGTATTCAATGCATTGAAAGGAGTGTCTTAGCTCTCTTATAGGCGTTTTAGGTTCAGTGCAGACAAGTCACATTCATTACTTTTATGATGGGAATGCAGGGAAGTTGAGGCAGATTGCTCTTTTCATCGCTCGCCTTCTCCCATGGCCATGATTGAATGGCCCCTTTTATAACTTACCATCTCACTGGCCAACGCAATACTAGCTCAGGGGCCTCTCACATACTACGTCACCCCCCACATTCACCCATAAATGATGGACTTGAACTATCGAAACGATTCAATAACAGTTTTATACATTAAACTGAAACCAAGTTTGTAAAAAATGACAGAATAACGCATTACATTATGTTCAGGTTATAGGAGACAAAAATTACAGAGATTACATTTTCCTGATGGTTCTGAGGTAATAAGTAACTGTTCCCTAAAGTAGAAGCTTGGACTAGGAAATTGCTATGGATTCTCGATTTCGTGGCTATTCGTGTGTAAGTGTAGTCTGGGAATGAGATGCAGAGTAGACGACTGGGAGGAAACTCAATTCCAATAACTTTAACGCATGGCCCACGTATTTTTTTTTTTATTTTTACTCTCTTCCCTTCCTTCTCTCTCTCTCTCTCTCAGCTCTGCATCACATAAGATAATCTCTCTGTATCTCAAGAAACCAACAAGCAGCATGCCAGGGGTCATTCCAGTTATTACGTAAACGTCGCAGAAACCCTTCTTTAATACTGATGTACCCACTTTTGTTTTTCCGCAATGAAATGAGTAAATAGTAAATGGTAGCCTGTTTAAAAAAGTAAAAAGGTAACTGTAAATTTTGTCAAAATTGAAATATCCTGACACGCCCCTTTTCAAAACTGTAAAATAGCTGATATTTTTGGAAGCCCCTGCCTTTGAGATACATACTATTCTATTTTGCATTTTTATTTAAAACGAAAATATTAGATTTGTCCTTTTTTAAACTCAAATATTGTGATATAATATGTATGCCTCTTTTAAAACTGTAAAATATCTTGTTTTGCTGTTTGAAAACTCTCGTCTTAAAGTATCTTAATTTACGTGTTTTGAAAATGTAAAACGCTTAGACTTTGCATTTTTATAATTCACCTTAAATATTTTGAAATCTTGTTGCGCGTCTTTTTTCAATTGTACAAATATGACGTAAAAAGCCTATTTGTTTTGCATCCCTACCAATCCTACCTATTTTGAATTTTTGAAAATATGACAGTATAAGATTTTCCCTATTTTCAATCAAACAAATGGCATGTATTGCACTTTTACAAAATCGTAAATATCGAATGCCTATCTAGTTTTACAATTTTGAAAAAGCGGGTTGACATATTTCCTACGGCGTCATATTTGCCAGACCCATTTACCACTATGCTTGCATCTTCCATGGACCCTGAAATTCCATTAATTTTTGAGGCTGATTTCACATTTCATTTCTGCTTTCACCATTTTGCACTTTGTAAAGCATCTACTGCAAAGGAGAACACGTGCATATCTGTACTTACAGAGGTAGTCGAGTTGGTAGATATTACATCTCATTTAATTATGAATAAATTAGAGTTGTACTAGTGGGATTTATAGCCCAGATTGAAATGGTTGTAGGAGCGCCATTACGGGCGGGTATAAATGTCGCAGGTGATTCATCACTCCGTGAGTCGTTCATGTGTGATTAGTGGGCCACAATAATGGCCGTACACGTCTATTAAGGTTCGCGGGGATTTATTTGTTTCCCTAATTTTATTGCAGGAGCGGAAGGACAGTGGCGGGACATAAATACGGTAAACAGTGTAATTGAGACGCTCCGAACGCCTCCCGCATTTACATTTGCGTCATTCCACATGTTAAATGGCTCGGACGTAATTAGCTAGGCTACCATTACGTGACAAATTGCATCCTTGTCTCTATAGTCACAAATAACAAATAAGCTCCGGCTACTATCATTAAATCTGTCAAAAAATTCAATAAAAAGTCTCATTAACCACAACTTTGTCAGCCTTTGAGTGCAAAATGATGCAAGCACATGTTTTAAAAACAACCCACTCAGATTTTACAATCTATTAATTCAAAACAAGCTACAAAACTCAAATCAGCTTCATTTTAATTAAGTACACAGTCCGTGCTTTTTAAATTGCATCTTAAGTTTACAGAAAAACCTTTTATGAATTACAAATATCCCAGTTTCAACTTAAAGTCAAGTCAAGTTAGTCGTTACTTTTATTTTTTAAAGATTACAAGTATTCTACAAGCACAATTGAAATTCTTTGGAAATTGAAATGGAATGAGGGACGAAAGTTCGCTAAATTCTGAAATTGCACTGGCAAAGGGAGGCAGAGAGAAATGCGAATAAAGCTGAGTTCCAAAGTTTTTAAACAGAATTTTTAGGCTGTGGCTGTTCGTGAACAAGTGTTTTTATCTGGAAAGTGTGTAAACTATTGAAGGGAAGCTTATTATAGACACACTCAAGTATCTATGAAATAATAATCAAAATCGGCAATTCTTCCTTTTCGCCCTTTGACTGTATCCGTCTAGTTGGATTGAAGAGAAAGTAAGATGAGAAAGTTTGATTTCTCAAGATTTTCAAGATTTTGTTCAACTTTTCAAACTTTATTTTTAAAAATAGAAAAAAACTATTATTTAGTTATCCTTGCATCATTGTAGAAGCTGCACAAAGGGAAAAAGCTTGGGAAGGACATTTTATTGATTTCATTCTTATGGTGTTACTGATATTTGTATGCAGTAGCATTGCACTGCAATTGCTACAAGAATTCTTTCAAAATTGCAACGTCACTATGCCTACAGCTATATGCTACAAGGGGCCTTGCAAATATTCTGTCATCCAATAAAGTAATTGTTTATTAAAGGGTGGAAACTAGTATGTATTTATTGATGGCACTATCTGTAGTTTTGAATGACGTCACAAGTGAGCGACCCAAAAGAAAGATGCATTATTGAAATGCCGGAGGAAAGAGTTGATCTGAGCTGTGGTTAAATAGGAATGAAGATGAAAGATCGGTTGTGAACTTCACTTGTGGTCGGTCCTACAGGTAGACTTAATCTTGGGCGAAAAAAAGGGAAGGAGAAAGTTCGAAGGGCAAAATAAGAAATCGTCGGTTAAGAGGCAAACTGTTTGGCATCCGAGTAAGCCGAAAAACAAAACGTAGCATGCTCCAGATTGCTTTTACTTTGTAACCCATTTTGCCTCTACACCCACGATATGCATATACTGATATACCTATAAAAGCGTTTCGAAAGTTGTATAACAAGTGGACTTTCTCCTCCATATGTCTTGCATGTATGAGCCTTGTTTGGAAAGAAAACTTTTTACTTGACTTTGTTTTGAGTGTTAATGCGATTAGAAGGGAAAACGGAAGAAGAGGCATAATCGTCTATCTCGACACATCTTCTCACAAAAGTTGTTATTTCTCACGATCCAAACTTCATCTCGTAACCTCCTTATTCTCCCATCCAAAGTTCAAAGCTAGAATCAAAGCCTAGCAAATGCTACGTTGAAACAATTGATCCGCCCTACAAGTGTGTCAAACAACTTATTTACTCATCCTCATCATTTTCCTTGGGAGTTTATTCAGCAGCTATGCCTTAGAGGAGGTCTAGCTCAAAATAACTGGCTTCTAACGGTCTATACGCATACCGCAAACATTTGAGTGTTTCCCCATAAATAACCACTTAGTGTACGTACATACGTTTTGTAAAAGTTTTTACCAATTTTGAATTGCTTGTTCTACAGTATAATTTTGATGGTTTAAGAATACATCTGTATTCAAAATTAAAACCGAGTTTTGACCATTTAGAAATCGTTTTCAAAGACCATTGTAAAAGTTGGGATTTAGAAAATATGTGTGCTGGTGTACAAAATTGCATTTACAAAGTTTTCTGTTCTTCAAAATATGGAGATAGAAAAACGTTGCTGTAAAAATTGAGATTTAAAAAGTGTTGTTGGTAAAAAATGGAGTTTTGTTGAAGCAAATGTTTTCCAAATAAGGATGTATTAGGAAAGTGTATTTACTGAAATTACAAATTAAAGTTTATACATTGCAAATGTCAATTTTTGTCGAGATATTTTCCGTGTTCGGATTCGGTCGGAACGGTTTCGGCGAAATCTAATAGATGATTTGCGGTATCCCAAAGCCTAATTATATCAAAAGCATCTTCAGAGTAGAAAGAGCAAGGCTAGGCTAACCGTAACTCTTATCCCGCCATCGACACCGGAGAACTCTTACCTTGTCCATCTTATCACTCCGCTCTCATCTCGTCATTTGCTGAGTCATTTTCCCTTCATCCCCGTCCACCCTACCGCACCGCACCGGTGCGGCGTATAGCTGCAAGGAGTTTAATCAAGAAAAACAGCTCTGGTCTGTCCTTGGGGGATGTGACAGTATGAGTACTTGGACGGAAATTATTATTAACTGGCATTGCCGTCGGTGGAAGAATAGATGAGGGACCACTCCAGCTCCAAGGGAGCCGGTCATAAGGTACCCACAAGAACTATTCAACATCCTTCGCTTTGTCTCTTAAGCCTTTATACGTAACGTGGGATATAATAATACTGTAGAGGGCACAAGAGCATTAAAAGTTTTGAGAATAGTTCAAGTTTTGGTTCGTGAATTAGCAGATGCAAACAATCGCGAAATTTGTCGCTAATTATTTCCTTGGAAGATCTGTAGACTCATCCATCTTGATAAGACCACTTACGTCTTCACGTGGAAGAGCGGAAACTTAATAATTGTTATTTACCCCAGAGAAATAATCCACGCTTCATAAACAATTAATATACGGGCACAAAATACGGATACGGTTGCTGACGAAGCAAAATAGCCCTTTAGAAAAGGGTAACGAACTCTTTTGGATCCTCTACATACTTCTATTTTTTTTATAGTCTTTCCTATTTTGAAAGTTATACACACTGTTCTTTAGAAAGCGGCTAAACGTGTTTTACATGATTTCGAAAGCCATGCAAAAAATTAAAATATTATATGTAATAGAAACAAGAAACAAGTCAATTTAATTTGAAGACCGGTCATTTGGCTTCTTCAGTAACAAAAATTTTAAATCCAAATCTAATGCATTGTGCTACACTATTGAAAAGTTGGTTGAATGTACAATTCTTCATTTTAAATTAACTACCAGATAAAGCAACACATATGCATAGAGGACTGAAATACATGCATCAATACATCCGTTACTGAGCTCAACAGCCTCCTTGGAATATTTTAAATTGACTTGATAGACAAAGAACCAACCTCCCATTGTTGAGAAAGCTAAAGCACACATGAGTTAGTGTAATTAGCAAATAAGTTATGTATGGAGATGGAGAGCCTCAAGCTCAAGTTTCAACTGAGTCAATTTGTAAACATTTTTGGTATTTCTCTACGTAGTTTCGTTAGGGAGCGAACACAAATGACGTCATGCAATCATGTTAAAAAAAACTACCTACCTACCCATTTTGATGACCAGTTTAACATTACGGTAAATGGGGGGGGTAAAAAGCACCTAGGTACCTACCCAAATAGTGACGTCATTTAAGTTTGCTCCCTTACTGGGACATTGGTTGGGACGATGGTCGATGGTAGCAGTCAGTGGCAGCATCGGTAGCTGCCTGCATGTTTCCAACGTTTTTAAAAAGTGTTGGCAACTTTAACACAATTTTGAAAATCCTTTTTCAAAATCATCAATTCTTTCAAAAAAGGTGGTTTTTAAATGACAGTTTTTTAAAATTGTTGTAAAAACAACCATTTGCACACAAAAGGTACTTTTTCAAACAACGAACATCCTTTTCTTTGAAAAGATCACTTTGAAAAACAAAAGCTTCCTTATTCTATTTCAAAACCGTCAATTTTCTAAAAATGCAGGTTCAAAGAATGATAATTCTTTGAGGAAATTGGAAAGAAATAATTTGACGGATTTTCTAGTGTAAGTACAACATGGCCTATCAGTGCCAGCTCTTGGATGGAGCCTACAGTTGAACACGCTGCTGCAATGGCTACCAGCATCCCTTGTATGTATATTATGATGCGCTTTCCCTCCGAATCTCTTTCTTCCGACGAATAGCTCACGATCATGAATAAAAGAGCATTATTTTAATTTAGAGCAACTTTTGCTTTTTCCTCCCCAAAGTCAACATAATTCCGCCAACGAACTGAATATTTTACTACAATGCAACTCCCATCCATACACCGGACTTCCCTTCCCCCAAGTGTTCCTATTATTTTATTAATTTATTATGACATGACAAGGATTTTCTATGATGACGGAAACTGTTCAAAATAGCGAAGCATCTCAAAATCTTGTTCTTGCCCATATGGAGGCCGATGGTAGGGGTAGTTTATAAACTACGTTTGTAAAAAATAATTGTATTACTGAAGTGTCCGTATAATAACGGGGAAACTACAATTTTCATCGAGTTTTGGCCATTGTGATCGGGTACCGTAACTAACTAATCTGAAGTTGGTTTTTGAATGCAGTGTTTCTCAAATCACTAATTTTGCGAGTTCGAGTTTTTTAAAAAATACAATCTCACTCACACAATATACTAATTCGCTTTAAAATCTGATCATTTTATTTTATTTCCAATTAGGCAGTAATTCAAATTAGAGTGACGAAAGATCTGCTACTACTTAACTTGATCCAAAAAATTAATTTTTCAAGAATTACAAACAACCATAAAAAACACAAATGTGCTTACAATTGGCTATAAAAATAATTATAGGTTTTAGACTCTTTTTTAAATTCTTCGGCATTGCCCGCAATTCTATTCATTAGTTTCGGCTTAGCATCGAGAGGTCCAGGAACTGTTGTTGTTGACGCGTTATTTCTCGCAGCACGTCTTGGCGCAACATTTAGGATAACCAACCCTGGCGCAGTCCGCATCCTTGGTGCAGGGATGAAGCAGACCCTGGGACTGAACGCTGGAAATACAGCTGTTGAGGACCACCACCACAAGGGCCATCAATCCCAAAAATGAGTTCAATTTAAGTCCCCACATTTTCCCTGTGATTCAAAATAAAATGATACAAATATTTTGAATCATTATGCATAATTTAAAACAATTTGGGTGTAATAATATTATTTCTGACTTACGTGTTAGTTGTTAGTCGTACAAGTTTTTTAGTACTGAATTACTGAAGCTACGAATGTCCAGGATCGACTGAAGTGTCCCACGAGTAGACACCTTTTTTTATACAGCAGTAACTACTAACAAACTAACAATATGCGATTGTAGTTTTGTGCATTGATTTATTAATTGGTACATTGATGAATAGCTAATTAAATCTCAATTGAACTATGATTGAAAGGATGGTGATGGTAGTTACTAGTTACTAATTATCTACTGCCACGAGGCAGTACTATGAATTGGTATTTGATTTTAAGATCATCACAATAGACGCTTCCGCCTTTGCTCTTTGTCCTTTACAATTAGCCTTGTCTGGCGCTACCGCTACCAACATTTTAAAGAATCATCTAATTAAATCAACTTCAATTGAATATTTCATTGGCAACCATTCTAATTGATGTATAAGTACGACAGAAAATGTTCAAAATAGCGAAGCATTGCAACATCTTCCTCTTGCCCATATGGAGACCATTGGTAGGGGCAGTTCATGACCTACATTTATTAAAAATGATTTTATTCAATTAATATTCTGTGCTTTGTTTAAAACTATTAATTGAAAGTTTTAAAAAGGTTTCAAGTCTTTAACGAATTTAACTTTTCTCAACGGTACTACATCTAGTTTTACCTACATCTTTTTGAAAGTGTTAATTTAATGTTTTAACCTTTTTGGAAGAGCTAATTTCTTGTTTTACAACTTTTTGAAAATATTAATTTCTTGCTTTACATCTTTTTGAAGATGTTAATTTATTGTTTTGACATTTCTGAGAGTGTAAATATCTTGTTTTGAATTTTTTGAAAGTACTAATTTCTTGTTTTACATCCTTTTAAAAATGTCAATTTATTGTTTCGACCATTTTGAAAGTCTTAGTTACTGGTTTTGAATGCTTTTGAAATTGTTATTTCGAGTTTTGACCGTTTTGAAAAAGTTAATTTCTAGAAAAACCACTTTTGTAAAGCACTCTTTCCATGGTTTCCCCGTTGCGAATAGGTTAAATAAAATATTTAAAGAATTTATCAATTTAGGTTTTTGTAAATTTAAACTGTTTTATATTAATTCGCTCATTCTCGGTTTTGAAATAAAAAAAAAGAAACTGAAAGGAATTGCTATGCATAAGTTCATAGCTACGTCAGCAGCGCCTGAGAAATTTCCATACTTGGGAAAAACCGAGAAAGCTGTGGTGTACCTAGAATAGGTAGGTAGGTAGGAATGCCTCTGAACACAAAAAGATACGATGGTTCATAAAAATGGTGATGATATTACTAAAAATAAACTGAATGCAATAATAACTACAAAATGCACCGAGATGGTTGGTAGTTGGTAGTCGACGGGGTAAATAATGTGAAATCTCAGCCTAGAATTGCCTACTTAACATAAACGATCAAAGGAGTACGGAGAAATTCAGATTTTACTTGCAACTCGAAACGCCCATTCGCTCATCGTTACATCCAGACTAGACTCACAAGTCACAAGATCCACCAAGTATTTAGTTCCACGAGAATGCTCCCCTCTCCACTTTTTTTTATATTACATTCAAAGAGCTTAATCACCTGCCCAGCGTCTCCGTACAAAATTCTCTAGTTTGTATCTGTAGGGCTGGGTGCAATTTCTTTAAATTACCGCCTGAACATTTTCGCTATTATTATGGCATAAAGAAAATTTATAAGGACCTACATACAAAAAAAAACCTCCTTTAGTACCCTGTAACAAACGACTAGAACATTTTGCAAACTTTTACAAACAGGCAAATAGTACAACGTGTTTTCAAAGTATGCAAATATAAAGTTTTGCACCTTTTCAAAAACAGGAAACTTGGACAATTTGCATCTTTCAACAATGCAGTAAATAGTACATTTAAAATCTTTTCAAAATAAATTAATTTATAGTTTTATATCTTTTCCAAAACATGCAAATGGTACATTTACACCTTTTCAAAAACATGCAACTGGTACATTTACACTTTTTCAAAAACATGCAAATGGTACATTTACACCTTTTCAAAAATATGCAAATGGTACATTTACTTTCAAAAACATACAATTATAAAGTTTTGCACGTTTTTAAAAAAGTGTAAATTGTCAGTTTTTCACCACTTTTCCAAGACGTGCAAATATAAATCCACCACCTTTTTCAAAAGGTGCAGTTGTAACATTTCTTACTGTTTCAGAAGAGTGCAGCTTGTGTGGTAAAGTGTTTTCAGAATCGCCTGTCTACACCAGATGTGACCTTTTCTAAGCCCAATTATTGCGTTTTGGCTTCATGAAGAAGAGTATAGAATAATTTTAATTTATTTACTAACATTGTTTTGGAAAAATCGAACTGAATCGATCATTTGCAACCTCAGTGCTTCAGATAATAAATGTGGGTAGCTGAATCTAACCGGATAGGTCCATAGGCAAGAATTTTAGTATTGTAGTGGCCAAGACACAAGTTTTTGGCTGAGCTGCATTTAGTAGAGTTGGAAAGGTGGGGGTGGGTGGGATCTTAGGAAATGGAATAAAAACGGTGGTTAATAATATTTTGTGGTTGTGTTTCTTAGGGAGTACTACGTGACAGCTGGTGGCTGGGTGAAGAGCACTGAGGTCGGAATTATCTGGACTTCACGCTCCTACAATCTCTCCATCATCTCCGTCTGCTCCACCAAGAACGGCTCCTGTGAAGAGGTTCGTTCCTTTATTTTTTCCCCCCGGTTTTTCCAGTGGCGTATGTAGCTTCTACACTGCATTTTTATGGCGATTTTATTACTTGTAGCCAACTTTCAAAACGTCCTCCTTTTTATTCCATTTTATTTCAAAGAATTCTTCATTCAAAATGTGTTATTACTCCTTTTTTTAAAAAAAGGTTAAATCGGTACTTTCTCCTTTTCTTTAAATTTAGTTTAACCAATTTGTGGAATAGGCCCTGCTTTGACTATCTTTAGGCCTATAGCTCCAAACGCTACTGGTACTTTCTCTTTTGGGCTTTCACACTTCATTTTTTGCCCTTTTATCTCAAGTACTTGAGTCTTTATGACACTTTTTTAGGGTCAAAATTGTTTTCACTTCTCCTTGATTCTGGTTCTGGTGTATCGTCGGGACATAAAACGTTTTCTCTCAGAATTATTGCTCACATGTCATAATAATAATCCAGTGCAGTCAATAGCAATCATAGACATTTGATAGTTATTGATAGTGCTTTTGATCGAACGTGATTACAAGACGAGCGGCTGCTTTCTCCATTTAAAGATGATGCACTAAATGAAATGCCGCGGTTTTTTTCCCCACAACAACAGATCACAGTTTACTGTAACTTCTTGTACTGTCGTAATTTAAGAAGCAAAATGATGTATTTTCATTTATCATTTTTTTTAGCATTCCTTGTAACTAATGCTATACTATAATGCAATTGCAGATGTATCGAATTCCAACGGAGAAACGTGGCTGGGTGGAGAGAGTTCCATTTCCATATTTTACCCAAAGCCCAGCATCTCGGAACTTCATTACCATCGCTCCCGTTCGAGACGGCGAGAATGGATTCTTCGATCATCTGGTTCTCGTGGACACGATCAACAAGCGCAGTCATCCCATCACCCACGGCAGCATGGACGTCATCAAGATCAACGCTTGGGACGAGGAGAGGAATTTAATGTGAGTTGTTTTTCACACTGCCAATGTTGCAAAACATTTCTTCAAAAACTTGAATGTATCGCCATTTTAAAAATCATTTATGTAATTTGAATGCAAAAGTAGTAAGTATACCAAGAAATATCTCTACGACCCACTTTCTTACTTTCACCATTACCCATCCACTATCCATTACTTGATTAAAAGTCATGAGTGAGTGTGTGGAACATTTAAAATTTAATGAAAAAAGCTCACTTGTCAGTTTATAAAAAGTGCAGGTCTACTAGTGAAAGTAGAGAAAGCTACGAAGGTCAGAGAAAGCACTAATTACTGCAGATCTGTATGACTGTATGTGCTCGGGCTTTTGTTCGCCATGCAAATACGCGCTATCTACAGATACTGTGTATGTACGTACGAAGTAAGTAATTACGGGAAGTGTCTACAGAGCATATCCCTCTGTATAGTGATCAAGTGATAATATAATTATACAAGTGTGCATACATTGCCAATGAAATACAAAGAACTTTTGTGCTTTCCACGTACTTTCTACAAAATCCAACCCAAGTAATCCCAAGCACTGTGAATATGAACAGGAATTCCAACGAATAACTTCCTCCATTGAGGGGCCTCGAATAAATGACGTTGTTGAATTTGAATAGTGTATGAAGCTAGACCTGTAGCTTTGTATGCCTAGTTAAATTTTGTGCCAATGACAGACGTAGTAATTGGAAAGTCCCTTAGAGTGCCCAAAACTTGTGAATATAGTTCTTTGTGCTATAGAATTGAGCATTGAGCCCCACAATTGTTCTTCATTCTCTCTGTCTACACTCTTTTTAATGGAGGCTATAGAAAAGCAAGAGTCGAAAACAAAATGTTCCAAAAGATCCTAAGAAATTGCAATATTATTATCATCAACATCACAATAAATGCTTCACGAGGGAATATCTGTGCTTATGTTAACTGTGAAATTATCCTCCACTCTTTGCCGTTTGCACCTCCGCTATTTTATGCTATACACTTTACCTCCATCCGGATGAACAATAAATAACCAGGGAAGGAAGTCAGGGGGTCGTTTTGCGTCATTGCCAACGAGGCATGTCGAGTGTGTGTGTGTGGAAGAATAGAAATGGGATCTCAACTTCCACGTTTTTGTTTCCCTGCCAATTAGACACAAATACAAATTTTAATCTCTCCTAATGAAAATCCAGTGCAGTGTGTACGGCACCAGTGCTGTAAATTGTAAGGAAGGCAGTTTTCAAGTTACTAAAAACTCTTCCGTACTTTCTATTCCTGTTTTGTTGATTATATAGAGCATCACATTATATCGAGTTCTAGTTGTTCCACGGACGCATTAGTTGATGGAAATCGTAATCACAAAGAATCTAGAAATGCGATATGGAATTTGGGTAGAAAATTCATTCATGTAATTAGTGAAGTGAGTATACATAAATGTATTACACATGCCATTTGATTTTGACTTTCAGAGACAAGCTGAAAAGTTAAAAATAGTTTGCACGAACTAAGTGTTTACATGTGTTACGAAGAATTCAAGATGCGATTAGATGTAAATCTTCACTTTAATTAATTTAAAGTATCGTTGCTTTAAGCAGAATGGAAACTGCACAAAACTAAAAATAAAACTACATATAGAAAGTGGCCGGAGAAAGTTGATCTGATTTTTTAGCCGAAGAAAGTTCAACCTGGTTAAGGAGGGCCTTTCATTTTTCTAATTTACAAAACTTCCAATGAATTCCCAATTTTCCGTCCAAGGCAAATTCCCAAAGCTCATAATTCACGTCATTTGGACGCTTTCTAAAGTGTTGAAATGGATCGTTTAGACGTTTTTTAAATGGCGGTATTGATACATGCATGTGGTGGAGGAAAACATTTAAAATAAATAATGTTTGGTTGCAGATATTTCTTGGCGATCCCAGCGGAGATGCCGAAGGACCGTCGCTTCTACCGTCTCAAGATTGAGCAGCCCTACACGGAGCATTCGCCAGAGTGCTTGTCCTGTGAAATGTCGAGTTTGCCTCCGTCGATGGAGCCGGAGAACGGCACTTCCACGACCGAGAAGGAGGGAAAGAGTGGGAAAACGTTTGGGAAGACGAAGGTGGCGGGTGGTGGGACGACTGAGTCGAGTGAGGAGACTTTCCAGCTGGAGGGAGGGAGCGGGAAGAGTGGGGCGAGTGACCAAGAGAGACGGGATTTGGTGGAAGAGGGTCCGGAGATGAATTTGGGAGAGAGCAATAAATCATGCTCCTTTGTGACGAGTGTGAGGTTCAGCTTAGCAAAAAACTACTTTGTTCTCGAGTGCGGAGGTCCTGATATTCCTTACGTTGCACTCTACCAAGCCTCAACATCGAATTTGCGCCTTATTCAGGTATTTCCCACATTCAACTGATGCTCCCACCGCGATTACTCGATTAGTTTCCCCTACAAATTGTATTAGGCTTTTTAGCTACCCTCTGAACCATTGGAAGAGATTTTCGAGAAAATAATTCCTTGCAATACAGCAGGCTGTTGAGAGGGTACTGCTGTACCGTAGATACCAAAATACTCGTTACTATTGAAATCGACCTTAAAAAATGCGTTTTTACAGTAATCCCCTCTTTTGAATTGACAAAATTGGAACGGATGCTTTCGAAAAAAGTGTGTTTGTGGATAATGAAGTTTAGAAAAGTTATTTTCTAGAAAGTCGTTTTACAACAAGTACTTTTATGACATTTGTCGCTTTTTAAGCCTATTTTTCGAAACAGCATCGATTTTCAAGAAATTTTATTTTGTATGGAATGCGTTCTCACAGAAATTACTGTGTTTTAAAAGTATGTTCATGGAAATTGTAGTTTTAGAAAAGTTTCTTTCTAAAAAAAATAAAAAGAACATTTTTGAAAGATTATTTATTAAAGTTGTTCTTACAGAAAAAGTAATTTCAAGGACATTTTGCGTAATTTTTTTAAGTTGCAAAGTTTTCAATATAGATGCTGTAGAAAATAGCTTTTATGAATTAAAGTTAAAAAAAACAATTAATAGAAAACAACATTTTCAAAAAGCTGTGCTGCAGAAATTGCTAAAAACGCAAAGGATTGTTTGAAGGAGAAGAAGCATCTTTGCATGCGTGTACCAACTTACAGAAAGCATCTCTTAAAAACACACTATGTAGTGGTATCTTAGCTAGATCTGAAAGTAGCTTCCTTGGAACGTAATCGGAGCTTTACTGTGTGTACATAGGCAATCCTATGTCTATTCATGGAATTAGATTTGCTTTCGCACTTGAAGTATTCCGGGCCAAGAACGCCATGGGACGGTGAGTGTGGGATTTGTACTGTGATCATGAGGCAGTCAATCTTTTTCTCAGGGATCAAAGCTTTTCCCTTCCCATTCCTCCATTACTCTGACCTTTCTTCATTGATCCTACTTTATTATTCCCAACCAATTTAAATCGACATCTTCAACTTGTCCTGAGAAAAGAAAAATCCTGGGATTTCCACGGAGATACATGCTATGTATTTATTTATTGCGTTCGAAGTAGCATTGTGAGGTTTTCCAAACAAACGAACCATCACTTTCATCTTTTTCAAACGCCAAAAACTCTTAACAGATGCTAATCGTCTGGTTTTGGAATTTGTAGTATTTTTATAAAATACTTCTTAAACAAAACTTTCCAACAGCTATTGGGCGCCAAGTATCGTTCTTAAAAAATAAAACGACGAGTTTATGTATTTTCCTGTACTTTGCTTCTTAAGCCAGGTTCTGCGGCGTGAAACTACGAACGTCATAGACGCTTTCCCTCCATTTGCGAGCACACACGGACAACTTTCACTCTTTGAGGCCCAGAGGTCTCAAGAATGGAAGTAAGTTAAACGGGGGAAGCATTAGGAGGCTCTTAGGTGCGTCTCGGTCTGACAGTGAGCTCACAATTTTAGGGAATGGATGTTCATGATCATGGCTCCTCCAACGTCCGTCCTCCATTTCGCGGCTGAGAGGGAACAATAAAAAAGTGTAATCTAATTTGCCCTCTGTCCCACTGTCCGAGTCGGGTTAATCCTAGTGAAACACTTTTAAGAGTATTTTCTGGCAGACTCTCATTTCGAAGGAGCTGTGATGGGGATCCGTGGAAGGAAAACAGGTGAAGCTCATTGCTACCCTTTTAGGTGAAAGTAAGCTGGGGAAAAGTTAGAGTTTCCTGAGCAGATTTCTAAAGTTTCTTTCATTGTCATTTTTGCGGGTGATGGGATGGGAGGCTGTCTCGTGACCTGGGGAAGTGGATTATGGACCTTTTAGATATTTCATCATCCGACATTGCCTAAAATGTGCCCTTTGAGAAAGGGAAAATTACATTTCGTTATTACCCAAACACACACTATTTCTTAGGCGCTAGGTTGGATACAAATATTTAGAAAGCCTGAACAATTTATGTAGTATTGTTTATTCAAAGGTTCAAGGACCTATTACCCGTTTTTGAAAAGGTGCAAAATCTACAAATTATGTTTTTTGGTGAAAATAAAAGGTGCAAAACTTATTAACTACAACTTTTGAAAAATTTACAAAATATAGTATCTACATCTTTTTGCTGCAAAGTGCCCTATTACCACATTTTTGAAACGTGACGATGGAAATGTTCAATTTCACACTAACAATAAGTGTGCCACTTAACCTATTCGCAACTGGCAAACTAAGGAAAGAATGCTTTACAAAACTCTTTAATTCTATAAATTACCTTTTTCAAAACGGTCAGAACTAGTAAATAACGCTTTTTTAAAACAGTCAAAACTAGTAAATAGCTCTTTTTGAAAATAGTCAAAACTAGTAAATAACACTTTTAAAAGGTCAGAAAACTAGAAATTACTGTTTTCAAATGGTCAAAACTAGAAATTCCCCCTTTTCAAAAACATTCAAACTAAATATATTACCGTTTCGAACAGGTTAAGTTAGTTTTGAATTCGGATTTTATCCATATGCGATTTTATTACCAGCCTGAGTCGGATTTCCATCATTTAACCTATTATTGATTTACATTTTTATGCCTTTTCTGTTATTCCACATGAAAAGTTTCCAAGAACGTTTTCTGCAGAGTAATAAATAAATCGTCCATAAAGCTTGAAGCCCTTGAGTATAAGTAAACGTAAGAAATGAAGCAAACAACTTTGGAAAGTTTTTGCTTAAGGTAGTATTAGAAAGGCCCCTTAGTTCACAGCACTAGTGCACAGGAACTTGGCGAAGGACTCAAAGCGTGTGCTGTTGTTATTTACTTGAAAGCAAGGAGCAGCCGACGTGATCTTGGTGCGAAAGACGCTTCTCATTATTCTGCTACATCCCTTGCATAACTCACTCGGTATGACGGCAGTATAGGTATAGGCAGAGTATATGAGGCATGTAAATGTCCGGACACGCCATGCTACGTCCAATTCCTTCCCTGGCCACATATGGCACACTCCTTCGAGAGCACTTTGTCACAATGTAGATTGCGTAAATCAACGACAATGAATCCATTCTTCTCTATTTGCCGTCAGGCTGGATTGTGGACGCTGGGTAG
>JAQFZC010002837.1:0-21140 GCA_034695205.1 Dicyrtoma fusca
CTGACGATGAAGGAGCTGATGCTGAACTAGGACGTTGTGAAGTTGAAGGCTTTGAATCATTCTTTTTACTGCTGTCGGCGGCCGTGGTTTTCGCCAAACGTTTGTACTTAAAAACGAAGTTGTCAACGTCAAACTTGCGCTTGCAGCCCTCAAAATTCATGTACCGAATCTTGCCGAATATTTCCCTTTCTCTCCATCCTTGGTCATGAACGCCACAAATTGACCACATGCATCCTAAAAAGACACAAGTATGCTATTTAGCTGGGCAGCTATTGGGGAATACAAGATACATAATTACACCAACTGAAGTGAACCGTATGCGTCGTAATATTTATAAATTACCAACATATCCATTCGGATCTCGACCATCTAGATTATACTTGTCATTCAGGAAAATAGCAATTTCAAGCGCTTTCTCCGGAGATTCGCTCCATTCCAAAATTTTCTTCGCCCAGTACATCCGTAAAAATCCGTGCATCTTCCCTTCAAGTGTCATTTGAATCTGTGCAGCATTCCATAAAGGATCATAAGTTTTGGCGTCTGCCGTGAGAGAACAAATTTCAAAATTGGAAAGCAATTAAAAATAGAACTCATATTCAACTAAATCTATGTATAGAAATCGGAATGATTTGTATCCTTCACATAAATCCTTAATAAATCGTAGTCCCATGGGCGTCAGCCTAAAGGGGACTCAAATTATAATAAAAAAAATAAAATGCATATTTGTAATTTCTAAATCCAACTGAGCAGCTGAAAAGTAAGTTTATATCCGAAATCTTGAAGTTACCTTCAAACTCCTTCAAAGTATAGAGTTTGGGCCGCTTGTCCTTTTTATGTAGATTTAAAGTTGTTTGAGCCCAGTTTAAAGCCCCTTCAAGAGAATCATAGTGTTCATTGTAGTAACAAAAATTATCCGCCAGCTCTCGCCTCACCACAGCTTCTTCTATAAAGCCAGCAGCAGCTGCTTTATAAGGTGACTTTTTTACTTCAATAACGCAACGAGCGACTGAGATTTGACCTACATCAAATTTCGGAGCAAGATTATTAAAATTCATGCGAAGGTCGTGTATCCCTAATATACCAGACAATAACTTTGCCGAGGCGTAATGATAAATTGAGACTACCTATACATATGAATAACGAAAATATGCAGTACATACCGAAATGGAACCAAGGGGACAAATTACTCAGTGCGTCTTCATTAGGGTCATTTCTTTTTGTTTCGTATTTCTTTATACGTTCATCCAAAAATGACTTCAGACACCCAAAACCTCCCTCCGTTCCTGGTTTAGCCCAATCCACATCCAAAACCGTCTTATCTATCTGAAGAAAATCGATCAACTTCTTCCAATTAGCAAACGGATTCTCACAATTCTCTGTCTTAGAATCCGCGTAAGGATGCAGCACAACAGGTGGAAATTCCTTGAGGTACTGAGGCAAATTATTTGTGATCTTGGGACGTATGGTCCTCGCTGCATGCTCCTGTTTTTGTGATGTGACCCATAAAGGTACTACATTGTGAGCGTCGACCTATAGATAAAGGTAAAAGTACAAAGACGAGTTTAGTATGAGTAATTTCCCATACAGAGAGAGACATATAACCTATATTAAGCTTAACAAAGCAAACAAATGTGAACAACGAATACGAAAACACAGGGACCTGACCTGACAAAGAGGAACATCTTCAGGAAGTTTCTTGGCAACTTCATCCACCCAACGTCTGGGAACCCGCAACGGTGCAAAATCTGTTACGACACCGCCAATTCTATGTTTCTTAACAAATTCTGGAATCACAGTTTTTGCTTCCCCAAAAAGCAAGTGAAAAGGTATCTTAAGTTGACAAAGTTCCTGTCTCACGCCTTCCAAACCTGTGGTAAAATGTATCAACATTAATGCGTGTTGGAGGTACCTATCTTTACGATTTACCTGCATGTATTATCAACTGATACAGGTACATATATGATATAAGGGGCAGCACAAATGAAGCTGGTCGAAACCTTGAAACTAGTTTCGACCTTTTGCTGTGGTGCGGTCACTGGTTTGTTTACTTCAAAGCAAAATATTTATAAAATACATAAAAAAAACAACCTTTAGCGCTAAATTCTTTAAACGCAATGTATATGACATACATCGAGTAAGGCTATGAATAGTACTGCATCAACTTTACCTTTAAGCATGAAGGCATACTGACGGAGAGTTGCTTGTAAAAATTTTGGGACCAGACAAAAGCAAACTATTAAAGGTACTTTCTCTGCGATCGCAAGCCGTTGAGCGTAAATCATAGCCCAGTTATCTAAAACAACAAAATGCACATCCTTTTCATTTCATTACCGATTTTTCCTGAGCAAATATAACCTAATAATATAGCAGTATCATAAATATGGTACATTAATAATATGGCGTAACGCAAGTGTATTTCCTGCAGCGCCCCAAGTCCCAAGCTTTCCTAATTAACTAACAACTCCGCAAATGCATACCTTGCACACGTTGATCTCTTGACATCCAATAAAGAACTCCGCTATGAGACTGCGGTAGATTCTCCTCTTTGCTAATCATTCGGCATCTTGTTTTGTCAAACTTAAACTCTTTGGGAGATGCTGCTACCTACAAAAACAAGAATAAATATTTAAATACCAACTTTAACATTCCAGTGCTGAACGCATATAAATACACAATATCAATACAAACTATTTCCCATTTTCTTCAACCTCTACCCTCTACAGATGAACGGATTTTACAAGCCATATATTTCTGTCTTTTTACATCGCAACCTTACTCATTGTTAAACTGTCATCACCACCTGTAAATTGCCTAAACTAGAGCATTAAAGCTGTGAGGAATAGTATTGTCAAAATGTAGTACCATTCGTATTCGTAAATACTGCACAATTACAAAATACTACAGCAAGCATTTACAATCACTACAATCAACAATTCAAATTGTATAAAGTTGAAAGTTTGAAGTTCGCCTCAGTCTTATTACAACCTAGCATACTTAATAACTACAAAATTGCATTTTTCACTACTTTCAACTTTTGAAAAAGGCTAAAAAACGCGTTTGTTTTTCCTGTAAAATTTTTTTTTTAAACGTTGCTGTTTTTGAAAAACTACGATAAAAGGTTGTTTTGAATTCTTTGCAAATACAATCATTCCGGGCTGTAGTTTGGTCTTGTAATAATTAACAATAATATAAGTTTATGTAGGGTGTAGGGTGAGGGTTGTGTTATAATGGTATTCACACTGTCAGTGTCAACTGTCAATTTGAAGTTAAAACAGTAACCTAAACACCCAAGAAAGGGCAGTACGGCATTAAGCAAAGGATTAATTCCTTTGTCATTAGTGTTATTCATCGTTTACGGCCCAAAGATTGTACATTAATTCATCAAATGCACTTACCAATTATCTACGTTTACTTTTTAGTTTAGCATTGCTATTGCTATTACCTTCAACCGTTGTTCCTTGATGTTGTCCAAGAATGTAGCAAAGTCATCTTCATTTGTTTTTGCCTTCTTCGGCTTACTACCCGCCATCGTGTTCACTTGCTAATATGTAATAAAGCCGCTTGTCTAACTAATTACAATTAATGCTGTAATTAACGACAGCTAACAACTGATGACAGTAATTGGTAATTGAGCTTTCTGCAAACTCAAAACTGCAAAACTGCGTTATTTACTTAACCGCACTGTGTGCAATGCACGTTGCTTCTACTTCTGTGTTCGTGCGAGTGTCTTTTTGAGTTTTTGTTTTTGTCTCTTTGTCAACAATACTGGCCAAAAGTTTTGCCTAGACTAGCAAAACTGTCTAGTCTAGTCTAGTCATTTATTTTTTAATAGTCTAGTCTAGTGTAGTCAAACCGGCCACAGAAGCTGAAAAGTCTAGTCTAGTCTAGTCATTTTTTTAAGCATCCGCTAGGCTAGTCTAGTGTACTCAAACCGACCTAAGAAGCTGAAAAGTCTAGTCTAGTCGCTAGTCCGCTAGTCTAGTCAGACTAGACTCGGCCAACCTTGCTGGTTCTTAGTTCTTTTCTTTGTGAGGGAAGGATTCGTTTGAATTTGCACTTGGCGCTCTACTTTGCGAAAGGATAAAAGCGACAGCACGAGATCGGTGCACGTGAATCTTTTGAGTTAATGGCTGATGGCTGGTGAACCACGCGGTGAGAAAGTTGCTTTTTGTTGACCCCGAATTAACCCGGTATTAAAGTTGCCAGACATGGATCCGGACACAATGGAGTGTAAGTACCTCTCAGTAATCTCTTTTAGGACCAATTCATTCATAATTCATCTCTGTTTAATTTGTCTTTTATTAATTTAAAATATAAGTGTGGAGCATGCTCAGCCTTGCCGCCTGTATTATTCCAGTCCCAACTTTAGAGTCTGGCTGAAGGCTTGTAAACTAGGTTTATATTTTATATACATACTGCATAGTAAATCTTTTGTTAATTTACTGGAAGACTTTCGACTTTGGAAACCAGTTGTTTTGACCTTTTCCATTTTTATATCCGTATTTTCGAAAACCATAATTTTTTCAGTACCTAATGCATTTTATTGTTGTTTGAGGTATATGTCTTATTAGTGTATTAAATGATCCAAGTGAAATGTGCGTAGTACGTGTGACGTGAGTAGCTATATTTTTTTTGTATCGCGAATCTATTGAAATTGAATATTAAAATAAAGGATGAACTCGGAAATAGGTGAGGGTAGTTTATGGCTTTTACAGCTTAGGCATTAGGTTTCTAAAATTATGAGGATGAACTAAATGGTTTTGCACAGTCTTGTTCTTGTAATAAGTTTATTTGATTGTTGGTCATAATAGATGAAAATATTGCGACTGGAGAAACTAAGAAGAAGCGGAAGTCGAAGAAGACTCAGGAATCTGGGGATGGGGCATTACTTGCGGATGTTCAGCATGATAAGTCGTTCACTCTGGCTACTTCCACGGAGCCTGCTAAGATGAATGGCTCAGAGTGGCCGCTGCTTTTAAAGGTTGAAAAATATCTATTGTACCCATGAACACAGTTGTACAAATGATATTGTGATTGTATTTTACAACACAGTCACAATTCTTTTTTGTATTCATTTACAAATACAAATTTTTTCACAATGTGGTTACAATATTAAGGCTCTAGAATATGGTTTTTCAGTATCACAGTAACTTTTCAGTTCACGTAAAAGATGATTAAATGAATAGGGCCGAAACGATGCAGTATCACATTATTGTATTTCTTTAGTTAAATTTATTTATTGATTTTGTAGAATTTTGACAAACTAAACATCAAGTCTACTCACTTTACGCCACTCCCGTTTGGAGCTTCTCCGCTTAAGCGAGATATCAAAGAGTATGTCAGGTCTGGATTCATTAATTTGGATAAGCCTTCTAATCCAAGTTCCCACGAAGTTGTTGCTTGGATCAAAAGAATTCTTAAAGTGGAGAAAACCGGCCATTCTGGAACTCTTGACCCTAAAGTTACAGGTGCTGCTTCAAATAGTAAAGATATCCTTTTTATACAGTGATTTGGGGATAGTTTTCTTACTTACCTTTCACTTTTTAGGATGTTTAATCGTCTGTGTCGAAAGAGCCACCCGGCTAGTTAAATCTCAGCAAGGTGCTGGAAAAGAGTATGTTGCAATTTTTAAGTTGCATTCAGCCGTTGAAAGTGAATCTAAGGTAATTTTGTGACCTAACGCATTTTTGCATTACACATTGAACCTGGTTAGGAAGGTGCATGTTAAACTCAATCTTGAATGACTTTCAAAGGTTCTGCAAGGCCTTGAAAAGTTGACCGGAGCATTGTTTCAACGTCCTCCTCTTATATCTGCTGTGAAGCGACAGCTTCGAGTTCGAAGTATCTACAAAAATAAACTGTTTGAGTACGACCAGGATCGAAACATGGGTACGTTTTGATATTGCAATACCTTAAACTACTTAGCTAAACCTGAACCGAGCTTAATTGATTTTTGTTTTTTTTCTCGATCAGGTATATTTTGGGTTAGTTGCGAAGCAGGAACGTATGTCCGAACGCTATGTGTTCATCTGGGTCTGTTGTTAGGTGTTGGAGGTGTAATGATCGAACTACGTCGTGTTCGCTCAGGTATTACATAAATGCATTTCCTTATTTTATTTTATACTTTTAGTTCTGTGCGAGATATCTTCCACAACTTTCTATTTGGTATTTTCTAAACTTAAATACGTTGGCAACTACATATTTGTGCATTATTTATGTTGCAGGAATCCAATCTGAAAGGGACAGTTTGGTGACGATGCACGATGTTCTTGATGCTCAATATGTTTATGATAATCACAAGGACGAGTCTTATTTGCGACGAGTTATTCGTCCTCTCGAGGGTTTATTGACCTCCCACAAACGTATCATTGTGAAAGACAGTTCTGTAAGATTTTTGATCTGTTCCATTACATTATTTGTGTCTGAAAATTTTACCGACCTGTTGTAAGCTCATTTAGATGTTTGTTGGTTCTTTAGGTCAATGCCATATGCTATGGTGCAAAAGTAATGTTGCCTGGAGTTTTGAGATATGAAGATGGGATTGAACTGAATCAGGAGATTGTAGTTTTGACAACCAAGGGGGAAGCCATCGCATTAGGTATTTTTTTGGATTAACTATTCGATAGCACTGCTGAAAGGAGATAGCCAATTTAATTCTAAACAAAGACATTTATATCTCAAGTCTTGAAGGGTTGATGTTGGATGACTAACGTCTATATGCCTGAGATTTGACTTGTAGCTTTATGTAATGTTAAAAACTCTATTTCAGCTATTGCGCTTATGACTACTTCCACTATTGCAAGTGGAGAACACGGTTGCGTGGCGAAGCTAAAGAGAGTAATAATGGAGAGGGACACCTATCCTCGCAAATGGGGTTTAGGTCCCAAGGTAAAATCTAAATTCGCTCTTTCAAGGGTTTGAATTCACTCTTAGTTTATAGCACTCTTGATTTTAGTTAAATTAAGGAGTAGTTTATTATAAATTACGAAATACTTCTGTTTCTGAACTGAACACACAAATATTGGGTTCTTGTCATAAAACTATTCTAACTCTTTGCCTTCAACATGCGAACTTCTATCTATAATCTCGTCTAATTTAACGTTCGAATTTCTATGTAATCTATTCTAAACGCTTCAAAACTAGTTAGCAAGTTTGCCTTTTCTGTTTAAATATATGTACTCATAAATTATGTGTGTTTGATAGGCAACTATTAAGAAAAACATGATAAAGCAAGGATTATTGGACAAGCACGGGAAACCCAATGAAAAGACACCCAAAGATTTTTTGGCGCACGTGTCTACACCTGCAGTGGTGATCAAGAGCGAACCCGACTTTGTCATTCCATCCGCTGGGCCTGATGAAAAGCCGAAGCGGAAGGTCAGTAACATTATTATTATCAGTAAATGCGAAATTTATCATGAGATTACGTGTTTTTGCGGTACGAAGGAAAATAAATTAAAAATTGTATTATATGTACTGAATTATCAGGAATTTGAGATGGATCCATCCGACGCTGGAACAGCACCAAAAGCTAAAAAGTCAAAAAAGAGTGCTGAAGAAATTCCCGTAGTTATGGAGACGGAAGCTGCAGCAGAGGATGAGGCTGATGCTAGTGGTTCCACTAAAAAGAAGAAGAAGAAGAAGAGTAAGCATAAGGAAGCCGAAGATGAGGAGGTTGAAGCACCTCCACCCACAAAAGAAAAGAAAAAGAAGGACAAGTCGAAAGAGTAGGAAATATTTTGCTTGTATTTTTGTACTTCCTATTTTTCTCGGATTTATAAATGTCCTTGTTCAATACAATTGTACGAATGTTGATAAGTACTTACCTATTATTGTTTTTATGCTACCATTTTTCGAAAAGAATGTATTTTCTACATTAATCAAATTGAAATCTACGTGTTCACCTCGTAACTAATACAGATACGTTCAGGTTTAATATTATATTTTATCCGTATTCTGTGTTCAGGTGTAGATGTTCATTAGAGTAAATTATTAGTTTTTATTAGTTGATACAATAAGCTGAACTGGTGGAGCAGATCTACATAATGACGGACGTATATGACAGATCGTTGTTGACACTATTTTATAGATTTATAATTTGATTCAAACATTACTTATATGAAGCATTCAAGAATATTTGGACTATAAATTTTTTATTAAATTGGCTTTTTTATATTAAGTTGTAAAGCTACTATATTATTATTAATGACGTTTCATCCTTTTCATCTCCATCAATAAAAGGTGTACTTGTTTCAATTTCAAACAAAAAACTTTTCGCGTTCGTTTCGGCTCTACCCTGCCCCAGTCTGCCGTGCGCTATATGTATTGTAGTATTTGGTTCGTGTTTGCCTTGAAATGCAATTAAATCACCAAGCGCCATTAAACAGAACAAAATATGTACAATTGCACAAGTTTATTATTTTCTAACTATAAATATTTTAAAATTTTAAGTTCATTTTAAGACTCATCGGCCGTTTTGATGGCGGGCGTGTGTTGCATCAACAGAAAGGGGAACAATTTAATGACGCAACGTTACCCAAAGTTAAACGATAGCCAAAGTCTAAGGTTATAAACAAATTACAATGCAGAATTACCCTGTATTGTATTATGTTGACTTTAGGCACGTACTATTACCTAAGACTAAAATATTTTAATTTTGAAAACCATAAAAAATTAAGAAGCATTTAAAAAAAATCTAACACATCCAAGTTTAGTCGTAACTTCACATAGTATAGTTTCGGCATATCAAGTAATTATTTGGCGATTAATACAATAATGAGCTTTACATACTGAAAACAATGCTTTGTTCCATGTTTCCAAATGTGTTCAATAGTTTACTCACTGTTTACACGAAAAACTTAATTTTAGTAAATAAGCATACACATCTTTAAAAAAAATAAAATGGATGTAAGGAGGCTCAAATTATTTGCATAAGTAATTACTAATTTTATTACACTTTAGCAATTTTTTAACCTTTTCAAAACGGCAATTTCTCTCGTTTTACACCTTTTTGAAAATGTTAATTTCAAGTTTTGACGATTTTGTAAATGTCGTTTTCTAATTTTCACTTTTTCAGCTTTTTGAAAGTGTTAGTATCTAGTTCTGATGCTTTTAACCTATTCGCAACTGAGAAACCGTGGAAAGAATGCTTTACAAAAGTGCTTTTTCTAGAAATTAATCGTTTCAAAACGGCCAAAACTAGAAACAACATTTTCAAAAGCATTCAAAACCAGTAACTAAGACTTTCTAAGAAGGTCGAAACAATAAATTAGCGTTTTCAGAAAGGTCAAAACAAGAAATTAACGCTTTCAAAAAGGTCAAAACAAGAAATTAACGCTTTCAAAAAGGTCAGAACAAGAAATTAGCACTTTCAAAAATATGTAAAACTAGATATAGTACCGTTTCGAAAATGTCAGTCTAGTTTTATCTCTTTTCGAAAATGTTAGTTTCTAGTTTTGACCGTTTTGAAAATGTTAATTTCTAGTTTTGACCGTTTCAAAAATGTTAAAGATATTTGGAGTTATTTTAAAAAAGTAATAATTTTAAATATATAATTACTAGCTCACAATTCCAATGCCATTTCGTGATCCTGACTGCTGTACTGGGAACTTGAGGCACAAATGCGCTTGTTTTGTCTTACATTTGTTAGCGCTCATGTATTTTTAGACTTCCGTTTCTTCCAAAGGAAATGGATCGAGCAAAATAGGGTAAAGCACACACTTTTAAATTCAAAAAGTTCTATGTATTTGTTCGTCCTTAGCTTTTAGCTTTAAAGCTGTTCATTATTACTTCGTTAAGTCGGAAGTCGGAACATTCCGGTAAGTTTATTAATTAATGTTACTTTGAACTTTAAATTAGTCAGCATTTATTAATTACTGTGATTGTAACTTCACTTTTGTTCGCAGCAAGATGAATTAAGTCAGTTTTTCATGTAGAATATTGAATTAAGAGATTATTGAGTTGTTTAAGGAATACTACTTTTTGGGTTACTATAAAAGTCAGTATTTTGATTATCAGTGTGAATCATGTGCGTTGTTGTTATCATTGTTATCAATATTAATAATGTTTTTTGTGAATTATAACTAATTGCACTTTCATCATTTCCAATAGCCGTAGTATGTGACGTTTTTACCCCCACGTTGCTGCGTATTCCTGAATTACTAATCTGAAAATACAACTTGACTGGAAATGAAACAATATCTTGCAAGAATTACTGAGAGATTAGTAAATCCTGTAACTGTTGACAGTATATGAGCCAGAGACACTGAGTGATATTTGGATATCGAATTTTCATCTAAAAGTGGAAACAAGGTAATAAACTACTATACTACTAACGTGACTTTGGGTTGTAATTTGAATTAATTAGCTGTAATTTAGTTAATTCATTATTCTCGTATAGTTTGTACTTAACTTAAACTTACATACCTTCGTGGCTATTATTATTATTGAAATACTCGCTCAACGCGCGGTCATTCATGCCGGTTGGTCGTTCTTACTATTACTTAGGTCATATACATAGGTAGTTATAGTTTTATAACTTTCAGCAGCAAATCCTGTTTTCCAGTAAGATTGTTATTGCTTGCTCATCATTTCAGTGATAATGAAACTGAAAGTGAGGGTCGAAAATACAATCAATCAATTCCCGGTATTCCCCTAGAAATTGACCTTTAAACTGCTATGATTGTATATGTTGCTTACCAAGATCAAACCACTGCATTGACTATACTGAAAGCCGTAATATTGCTCTTGAAAGGGTCAGTTTTTAAGTTTTGCGGTCGGACGGATGACGGAGGACAAATCGGTAGATAATTATCTGTATGCCTCTTTTAATGCAGTAAACCTTTACCCCGAAAATAATTTAACCTTTAACGGTTATACTATTACAAGTGAATATTGCTAGTAAATGAAAAGCGACTCGGTGTCTCGCATTATCTACCTAGAGGCAGCAAACCTACGATGTGTGTAATTGTAGATGTTAAAATATTATTTAAAATGTCATTTTAAAACAAATCATTTAAAAAGCGCAAAAAGAGGTTTTTCATTTGGTTTAATTTTTAGATGAATCGTTGTAGAGTATTTACCCCCGTATTTTTACTATGGGGATTCACAACGCTTTCAGCTGCAGCACAGATGTAAATGCAACATAAAACATTTATCTTTAGTGTTGACTACCTGTTCAATACTAATTGATATGTAATGGAGCATGTATTTTTGGAAGCCTGGTTATTTCCTAGAAATTATGATTAGGATGCGGATAATCCTGTTATTTTGCCAGGATCCGTGAATTTTGTGTTATGTTGCTTTTAAGTTACGGAAAGTGCTCCTTTACTTCATTCGATCTACATTCGTGATAGCTGGGTAGCTCACATTTCGTAAGAGCGTGAAAATGTGTTGTTGTCATTTTATGCTGCAGTGACTCAGGTTGAAACTTAATACAAAATGCGTGTATTAGGAATGATAATGAATGGAAAATACACATACATTGTGTATACCTACATTGAGACAATTCTGAAGTGCAGCGAGTGATCAGTCTACAAATTAATAATAATCCATGGAAAACAAACCGGATACACCCTCCGAAGTAATCCGAAGGACAGCTGAGAGGCGCTACGGTAGTACGGTTAGCATCTAATAGTTACTTGAGAATTAAATAGATTTTAAATTATCATGCAAATACGTGTACTAACTACTTAAGTATTTTAAATCTTTTGCTGGGATGCTTTCTAAAAACTAAATATTGTTGTTTACTTTTCTGCTGTAGATATCTTGAACCAGACCAAGGATATTTTAGGATCGTTCAATGATTCAGCGAAAGATCTAAACCGAAACTGATCATGCAGTAAAACACATTTAAAGTTTTGTTGTACTTTAAAACACTGTCACTATGGAGGTGAATACAAGAAAACGGTTTGGACAAAATTCTGGCGGGCTTCTCTTATTACTTTTATTGTATGGGGTCCATTCAAGTTGCCAGGATATTCAGTATTCATTGAATAGCCAGATCAATGCGGAAGATAATGAAGTGCAAGTGGCAGGAAGTACTTCCTGCGGTGATGCAAGCGATATTTCTGGTTCAGTCGGATCCTGCTCTTCTGTTACCAGAAGGTGTGTTTGTAAAATCGATAATGAAGGTTAATTGTGCAATTATTTTGTCGCTTGTTCACATTTTGTTGTCATAAGTGTCTGATTAAATGTTTGGGATGATAAAGCTATATTGTTTTGCAAATACTAGATACGTGCTCTACGATATTAATCGTGGAGAAGGATTCAACTTAAAACGGGATGTTTTTGTTCGAATCGCTCCAATCATCAAGTCTCTCAATAAGGTGGACAGCCAAAGCCAATGGATACTGGTAAGTCACCAGTATTTTTACACCTACGTACCTATCGCAAAGTCTCTGATAATATCCCGGACCAAATGTCTAGTACACCCCCCTGTAATTTTATATCCACATGAAGAGCGTATGAGAGCAAACTGAGCAATAGAATACATGAGTCAATCATTGCATTGGTCGTTGAGAGTGGAAAAACATGTTGCGAAAAGCAGTGCTGCAGGTAAAGATAGTAATGTCGTCTATAACATCGTATTTTTTTGTTGGATCTTGCTTGCAATTTAATGTTTGGGATACATTACTATTAATTTTAGGCTGGTTTCACGTTAATAGTGTACTATACTCCGTAATATTAACATGACTCCCCTACAGTAGTATAAGACTTGACTGCATTAATAGTTAGTGTACCCGGGCATATATTGTGAGAGACATTACATACATGCAAGAAACTACCGAATTTATATACGGTATATGAATTTTTTATGTTTAAGATTTCCAGTCTTATTTATGCGGACTCTATTTTTATTATACAAATAGGTTCTTCCTCCTTGGGGTCACCTTCCCCATTGGTCAACATCCAAATATTTTACCTGGAGCACTTTTTTTGACGTCAGTGCGATTCAGAAATATATTCCGGTTATGGAATTTGAAGAGTATCTAGATGGTTCGCTACAATTTTCTATTAGCACTATCAAAATCAAATTGAGAATGTGTACCTAGTTTACTGTTATTGTTTTAATAATTAACATGTAACGCAAGCGTCAAAGATAAATGTTATTTACTTATTTAGAATATGGACTGGATAATCATCTGAATGCTTTTTATCAGTTGCAACACTTTCCACTAAATAGTCCAATTTCAAAATCATGGATGGAAAATGTGAAAGCGGGAATCGAATGTGAATCCCCTTTGAGTTTTCAGATGTAAATACCTAAGCATACAAGTTTTTACTCCCATGTTGTTAATTGATAAGAGTTTACCAATGCAATGCGTAATGTTGAAAGAACGCCTTTTAAGTACTTTTGGTTGTGATATGGAATAACTTATAGTACACCCGAACTAACGTACTATGCAAACTTTTGGAACACGGCATTGTTTGCTGGAAACGCATCATGCTTAGGCGTGAAGGGTGAAAGTTCGAACATTGTACAGTTCTTACTCAGTAGTAATCCCAGGTAAGTTTTTACTTAAATTATAGATTTAATTTTTAATCATATTATTGTAATCTAGTCATAGCTGCATTATGTACAATACTTAAAGGTTTTCTTTATTTATTATAAATTGAAATTTTCCGTTATTGATTGCATTGATAAGGTCAGTGATGCTGAATAAAGCGGAAGTGATTTTATGGGATCATTATGGAGGTCGGCAGTGGTGGCTGGCACGGATAAGTTTGAAATTCTCAAGTAAATTGATTGACAAAGCAGAGAAATGGATTCGCACACATTTTTCTAATTTTAATCTCAAAGATGTAACTGGCTCTAGCTACTTATCTGTTCATTTAAGGCGGGGTGATTTTATAAGATACCGAAAAAATCAGCCGTCTTTACTTGACGTTGCTCGTCAGATAATTTCATTTTTATCAAAGCTAGAAATATCGCACGTTTTTATTGCATCGGATGGTACACTGAATGGTACTTTGTGCTTTAACTACATATGTAATATCAAAATAATACAAAATAACATTTCCAGGACCTGCTTATATGTTTAAATTTTTAATATTTTATGTGATATTTTCCAGATATTAATTTTCTTAAAGATGAAACGAAATCGTTAATAAGTTCATCAGACATAACATTTTTACGTTTCGATTGCTTGGTTGAGAATTTGACTGAAGGGGAGTGTGCCGTTATTGACCAAATTATAGCATCGTGGGGAAAGAATTTTATTGGAACGGCTGACTCAACTTTTACTTTGCGAATTTTCGAGGAAAGGGAGATTCTTGGATTTCATCCTGATTATAACTACTATACCCTATGTGCAGATTCTTTGGAATGTGCTAAGTCTACTCGTTGGCCAATACAAACTTATTAAATTTTTTATTTACGTATTATGCAACTAATTATGTAACTACCTACTATAATATTATATTTTATCTATTATTGTTGTTTCATAAAAGTTTTAAAAAAAATGTAAGTAATATTCGCAGCAGTTGCGTTGAAATAAACTTGGAATAATAATCGCTTGTACATACTTACGTGCGTGCGTGCCTTCTTTTCCTTATTTTCTGTTGTAGTCTCACTTCTTAATACGACATAATATAGATATTAAATAGCATAAATTGTATAACACCAAACATCTTTTAAAATAAAATCATTATATAGATTAAAAGCAGTGCGCACATTGCTCAGTGGTTGTGGCTTTAAAGTTATTTTGATAATGTAGTTTACCTTAAAGTGATACTTAATGTATAGTAGGCAATTAAGTTGCCATTTTGTTTATATTTGCATATAAATAATTTTGGGTAGAATTTGGAAATAATTAAGCTTTGCAAATTTTTTTTATTTGGTTTTATTTTTAGTGGCAGACCGATTTCAAAAAACGTCATTTATTATTGAAGAAGCACGCCATGTTTGCATTCAGGTAATTATGCGAAGTTTTAAAATAATAACAAGATAGTAACCTACAGATTTGTATGCATTTAAGCGTCCGATACTTTGAAGTTTAATAATAAGGCTTTCTTTGTCTCTATTTATTTTATCGGTGTTTTTAGAAACACGAAAGGTTTTGCCCGACCTATCATTTCCATGATAGGTGGACTTCGTCGCACTCTGTTTATACAACCTGGAGACCAAACTCCAACTTATACCACTTTGGAAAGTAAGAAACATCTCGCATTTTCTTATAATCAGTCGAGTTTAAATTTGCTTCGGATTCGTGCAAAACGTGTAGTTCTGAACCGAATTAAAAGCTAATCATAACTATATTAATTTATGTATAGTGAGAGACAACTTCGAGAAGCTAGTTGGGGCCTCTCGCTATTATTCATTAAACCAAAATATTGCGGAAGAGCGTAAAAAATTACTGGAACTTTTACCCAAAAGCAGTGATGAACTTCCTCCACGAACGATGAAGGATAGCTTCCTTTCAGCAATTATTCCTTTAAAAAGTAATATTGCCCTACGAGAGACGTACATGAATGCTCACGGTTACGTCCGATTCGGAAGGTTATTTGAAGACATGGATATCTTTGCTGGTGAGTTTATGAAATTCGCTGTCTAAAACAGAATTGCCATATTAGTAAATTAACTTGCCCTTTGGTTAATAGGTTGTGATGGAATGTTTAGGTAACGTCTGCTATAAGCATATTTTAAATCCGAGATCGGAAGGGAAGACAAATCCATATGCTTGTGTCACAGTCTTAGTCGACAACATGCATGTTTCTTCAGATATTGTCCTTAGGGTAAGTTATTTGCACTTTCTCATGATGTACTTATGTAAGTACATATTGGATTTGTAATTACGAAAATTGTTGTACTTGTTTTATTTAACATAAAACTCCTTATGTGTGCGGACAGCCAGACGAGGACATTCGTTTATCTGGACATGTGTCGTCAGTTGGGAAATCTTCGATTGAAATCTCGGTTCTATTAGACCAGAAGGACGCGGCAGGAAAGTGGAGAGTAATCACAGAATCTTGGTTTGTTTTTGTGGCTCGAAATTCTTTGAATACAGGCGGTGCATTTGTGAATCCTCTGGTGGCAGAAACTAAAGAAGAAGAAGAATTTATCAGGAAAAGAAAAGGTAAAGAAAGATTGGAGCATTTATGACTGAGAAAGACAATCAGCGCTTAATTTTTGTTTTAATTAGTTTTGCAGCATACGTTACGCATACAGAATCAACGGTACGTGGCTTAAGAAGCAAAATGATGCAGATCCAATTTTGGCTGAAAGCAAAGTGATGCATATCCAAAGCACGAGCATGGATATGCATCATTTTGCTTTTAAGAGTTTCTGTCAATGGATGTACGGCATTTTGTTCCTGAATCGACGAGTAGCAGACGAGTGTTATATCTGCTTAGTTTTTAGATACTTACCAATGCTCTCATATTAAAATTGCCCGTTAGAAAGAAGCATGAAAAGACGTCAAGCGCAGTCGGACTCTTTAGAAAAAAAGCCCCCGAATCCAGAAGAAACGCAGATTATTCATCAACTGTTTTGCGGACAAGACGGCAAATCACCAGAAACGAGCACCCAGTATATGTCAGACTGGGTCCTTAACTCACTCTTTCTTTGCCATCCTGAAGTGAGTACGAAAAATTTCGCATGGATTTAAGCACAAATGTATTTGAGTTCGATGTTCTGCCTTGTAAACTAATTGTGTAACAATTTTTCAGCACCGGAATCGATTCAACAAAATATTTGGAGGTTTCATAATGCGCCAAGCGTTCGAGATTGCTTACGCCACTGTATATCAGTACTCGTAAGTGTGTGTTCAAATTGATTCCCTTTATAGTTAATTAAATTAGTTTCAACTCGTAAAATTTGTCATTGATGGAATTTTAATTCGTTTATTGTAGCAAGTCAAGGTGCAGAGTCGTGTTTATAGACGACATACTTTTTCAGAAACCAGTTGAAATTGGGTCTTTGCTTCGATATTATGCTTCTGTAAGTAATTACATTCGTAGGAGTTTAAAAGTGAAGTACCTTTATAATCCGCTAATTCTATAAACCCGGTTGTTCTTAACTAGACAGTCATGAAAATTACAGGTTGCGTATGTTGAAGACAAGTATATACATATTCCCGTTGTTGCCGAAGTTATAAAACCTGAAACAAATGAAAAATCCGTCACAAATGTTTTCGATTTTACGTTTCTGTGTCTTGGCGATTCTCCACCACCCTCCATCTTGCCAACTTCATATTTAGGTACTTTTTTAAAACATTTAAACAAATTATATTTATAAATACTGGCGGTACAAGCACAAGCTATATGTAATTCAACAATTTGAGAAACGACATTGGGTTTGCTAAACGTAATGTAAGTGTAATAATTTCAGAGGCAATGCGCTATTTGAATGCCCGAAGACATTTTATGGAAATGAAGACAAGTTTTCAGAACGATAAGGAATAAAAAGTATTACAATTTCTCTGCGAATAATATCACAAATTTGCAGCTGCCATTGTGATCAACCCAGTATTTTGCCAACTACTTATTACAGTACAGATTCGATGTCTGCCTGGCAGTTTGCTAGCCATCCAATCAAATCGCGTCAACGTTTTACCTAAGAAAGCATTTGATAACCAAATTTAACTCTTATTATCGTGCTGCAGATGCCAAGCAATAATGTTGTTGTAAACTAATATAGGTATAATGGTTTAATTTAAATATTGTGCTCCATTTCCTGTTTGACCACAACTTACCTACCTGTCGTCATGAAGACATTTTGCAATGATGACACAGTCAGGAGATAGTGTAACTTTGATTGAGAATTCCATCATGATTATATCTCCTTTCTTTACCTAATTTCCTATATTTCTTAAAACCTCTAGTGTGCTTTTGCTGTGATGACTACTGTGCTTCAGAGTACCGAAATGAAATAGATTTTCATTTTTTTCTATTTTTCGTTTTGAACGATTGAAAACCGCGGAGAAAGCTGTTTTGATAAAAAACTGATCTTGTCCATGCTTTTACATTTTTACTTACGTGACTTATGGTGTTAGAATAGAACATGAGAACACAAGATTCGGTTTCCCTTACATGTATGTGTGAAATGTGTGCTCTAAGGTACGTTCCTAGAAGGTGCTATACTGATGCTCCATTAATTCTTCTTTTAAAATAACAAACCTTGGTAAAAGATTTGAACCGAAATTCTGTTTTTTAATATTATTAATTCCTTTGTTTTATTTGCTATACCTGTCTGTAAGAGGATGCCGCTCTGTATTAGTGAAACCCTGTTTCATTTGGTACTACCCTACGATACAATTACATACCAATTTTAAATTATGTAGTGCTTAGTTATTCAGTTTCAAAATAGTAACAAAATTATTTCATTATGTTGTGCAACCTAAATAATCCGGTTCTAGCAAAGGTCTGTTACAGCCTACTGACTAGTGAGTCCGATAAACTATAGCGTACAGCAGTTCGTCTTCTGTCTCAAAGAAAGTGGAAAGTAAAACCCGTCACATTGTAAAGTAGAAACTATCCGGAATACCGGATTCAGTGTTTCAAAAATCCAACCCTAGTCACCACTTAAAAATACGCGAAGATCACTGATACTCCCTAGTCTTTTAGTTCCGGTGCAATGCTTATGTATGTAATTTTAGTCAATCGAAAAATGCTAACAATAAATTGGAAAAATAATTTTGTGGTGCACTCGCAGAAAATGTAATTGAAAATTCATGTTCCTTTATTTCAAGCGTGCTTGAGCGAAAGCATCCTTGTATTTTTGAATTTAGTTAAAGTTAAATGTTTTTGTTTTTATAGAGCAACGATGCGATAGATGAATGAATGACATGAACGACCGTTAGAATTACAAGTTGTGATCTAAACCTACAAATGATATTACGATGTATTTAGCAACCGGTTTTTATGCTCGTGCCAAAATGCATTAAAGGAGAGTAAAATATGGGATATTAACATATAAGTAAGTATTATGAAAGAATTGGAATGCAAGTTAAGTTTTGAGTCAAAACTTGTTAGTATCGCAAATTAGAAATAGCAATGCAGTATTTACACAACAGTCCACCAGAATACTTAAAAAAAATAAGAATTATATTTTTTCCACTCCATGACTGATCTTCTATTTCGAATTTTCTAGCATCAATAATCACAATCACGTAAAAAGCAAATTGACATAATTCGTTAAAACTTGCAATTTACTACCTACCGTAATTACCGTGCATCACTGCCAATCTGACTTTTACTACTGCACTGCCCACCTTACCTTTTTACCAAATGAACATAGAGACCTATTAAATTAATGTATCTATGTGTACCTTGTACCCTACATACATATTTTAAGAATTTAGCTAAACATCCTGGTGGGAACAAGGTGGCAGCAAACCCAATGGAAAAATTAAAAATTATTAGTTTTATGCTTGAAATGTTCTATATTGATGGCAGGTAGCCTTTTCAGTTTAATACGGACTCAAGACCAGCCTAAATCAGTCAATGAGTCAGTACTTAACCCAACAGTAGAACGCATTGAAAGAAATCACTATTAATAGGGGGCACAACGGAATAGCAATTATTGTAATAGTAATCCAAACAGCTTAAGCTTTTCTAGGAAGTCTCCTAGCAAAATCATGCATTATACAAAATGACTGCGGCCTAGAGAAGATCATGTTTATAGTGACCGCTCAACCGGGTTGTACTGGAATGATTTGGGCTTATTTATTCCGTAAGTTAGTCACTATCATCAAGGGGCCTTGTATTTTTAAAAATAGTAGTGGTAGCTTTTCTCATAACGTCTCTGCTGTCTGTGCGACGATGATGCTCCCGGTGCCTCTCGGGTGACCCAAATCCTGACGGACGATGGTGATTCTCGTGATGTGGCAGGTGGTGGTTTTCATGATGCTCGTGATGATTTTCGTGATGGTTTTCGTGATGCTCGTGATGGTTTTCGTGATGCCCTTGATGTTCATGACCATGGTGATCAGTTCTGGAATCGTTATAATGGGAAGTTCGTCCACCTTTATAGATATTATTCGCATTCAAAATGGACGGAATACAACATAAAGTTATTGCTAACTTCCGGTCGGGGTCGTCCGTACTATCCAAGTATTCATTTTCATGGAACTTACCCTCCTTGTGTACCCTTGACCCTTGTGAAAACGTCCATCTTTTAACATTAGTTCCATTTACTCACCGTTAGTCCTGCCCACTGCCCACATATCCCATGTATGAAACCACTTCCGGACTACCCCGTTCGAGAAAGCAAGACAAGAAGAGGGTAAATTTGTTTTTTTAAACTGAAAAATTGTACTGACCGAAATGATCACGATGGTGACCCCCATCGTGTAAATAACGGTTTTCGTGTCCACCATGATAAGGACCCCCATCCTGTAAATAACGGGCTTCAGGGTATCCACCATGATGGTGTTCATTGTGATGGTGTCCATGAGGAGATCCATCTTCTAAGTAACGGTTGTGATGGTCTTGACGTGAACCTACAAACAAATATTGTTACTAGATTGATTAGTTACGCAGCAATTCTTAACTTCTTTTTTGTTGTTGTTGTTGTTATTGTTGATTTAATTAATGGCGAAATTAAAGCAAGAATCACATTCAAGACAGGCATAGAAGTACCGTGGTCGTGATGTCTTGAGCCGTCATTATGATGGCCAAGTGGGGGTAAATAGCGTGGGTGAGTCAGTTCATGGTGTCCCGAGTGATGGTTTTGATGGTGGCTTTGATGATCGTTCCTCCCAATTACTACGGATGGAGCGTGATGATGGTCCTCTGGTGGTGCAATGACTCCTTCGATGAGATTTTGTGCTTCTACTCCGCCCATGCTATGTTTTCTAAGGTCCTTTTCACGGGATTTGTTCCCTTCATTATGACGACTATGAATATGAGCATCAATGGGCACTTGAACAGCATGAGGTCTTACACCAGGGGGCTCCATCTAGAAAATAAATGGATGGGTAAAAACTCTCGCCTATTCGCAACTGGCGAACCATCGAAAGAATGCTTTACAAAAGTGTGTAATTTTATAAATTCACTTTTTCAAAGCGTAGGTAAACTAGTAAATAACACTTTTTTAAAAACGGTCAAAACTAGTAAATAACGCTTTTTCAAAACCTTCAAAACTAGTAAATAACACTTTTTCAAAACGGTCAAAACTAGTAAATAACACTTTTTCAAAA
>JAQFZC010002838.1:0-21130 GCA_034695205.1 Dicyrtoma fusca
AGAGTTTCGGACCAGAAATGCTTAGCCTGCATTTCTGACCGATTAACCTCTGTGTTACGGACCGGACGGATGTCTCTGAAATAACTCTATTTACACAGCAAGTTCAGTATCGAGGACGTGCAAGGAGGGTAAATAAGAGTGTCATTGAGCTCCTGAACTTGGGATTATCTTCATCTTGTGTTTAATTCCCATTTTTAATCTCTTTAAACAAATATACAATGCGTGCTTACTAATCTTCGTATAAAAAAATATGTAGCTACAATTTAAAGTGGTATAGCAATCTATCTACCTACATACATACGTCACGTAGCTTCAACTCTGAAGTCTGCTACGTAATTAATTAGCAATTATTAATAATAATTAGCAATCACTTATTATTTTATGCTACGACAAGAACTATCATATTAAAAGCTGAGGACTGAGGGCACATCTGGTTGATTTAAACACAACGTTCAACCTTTTTGAAACGGTAATGTGTCTAGCTTTACAAGGTTTTGAAATTGGTAATTTCTAGTTTTGACTGTTTTTGAAAATGTGCAAATCTAGTTTTGACCTTTTTGAAAGAGTTTATTTTTAGTTTAGCAACTTTCTAAAAGTGATAATTTCTAGTTTTACACGTTTTTAAGAGTGCTGATTTCTAGTTTTGACATTTGTGAAAGTGTTAATTTCTAGTTTTAACTGTTTTTGAAAATGTACAAATCATTTCATATTTTTTTCATACTAACTAATCGTCTCTCGTCGTTAGTCGTCATCGTCACTTCCACGTTCCACGTCCACGTCGTAAACCAACCAGGCACTACTAAGTTTGGAACAGTGAATTTTTATTTTGAATTTAGGATTTTTATCTTGGCACGTCTCCCGCCCGTTGCATTGACCTGATTGACCTTTCCCCATAACGCAACGAAAGTGCAAGACAAGCGCTCAATTCTAGAACACAGACACAGAGTACGTTTTGCACTATTCAAAAGTGTGTAAAACAAGATGGTGCGTTTTTTGAAAATGCAAAAAATCGCGTTTTGCACTTTCTTAAAATGCGCAAACAAGTGATTTGAACTTTATAAGTCGTGTACAACGTAGTTTAGTGGACGCATGCGTTGGGTTATGGGGGCACACTGTTTGATATGCCACTTTGTTAACATAGTTAAAAATTAAAACTTACCAAAGGGGGGACTAGGTTTCGCTGAAAAAACTTCATGTTAAATTGCATAACTTTAATATTTTGAATTTTAAGTAAAATTTTGAAAATTGCGCTGCATATTGCGGGCAAGAAGCGCATTTTGCAATCAAAGTATTAAGCAGTACGTAGTCCATAGGAGGTGTTTAAAAGTTTTTTGGCCCATTTGGCTTGTTCCGGGTTTACCATGTCAAGCTGTTTCCTTGTTAGTGCAGTAGTGCACAACGTCGTTGTTTTGCTTTATATAATAAGTCTTATGTCAAAAGGAGTTAAATCCATTATATAACTCATTTTAGCAAAAAACCCCTCACATGCATTATGAAGCAAAAACGAAATTATGCACGAATGCACTATAAAAATAAATTGTGTTCAAATATTTTAAACTGCTGAAAAAAAGATTCAAGATTTGTTACAACATATGCTAAGCAGTTAACAAAACCGAAAGTCTATAATGCCTGTTATAATAATTTCGGATGAAGGCGAAATGGTGGCTGAGCTTCAGAAAGCTGAGGAAACTGGAAGAATTGTCATCATAGACTTCACTGCAGCATGGTAGTTAACACAATATATTTTATTTTTAACCTTTTTTGCAAAGTAACAGAAACAGCAATGAATATGAATTTACTATTTATGTATTTTTAATTTCCTGCGTGTGTGTACCTACTACTAATCAGGTGTGGGCCCTGCAAGAGAATGGCGCCATTATTTGACTCCCTAAGCAAAATCTACCAGAATGCAGTCTTCCTTAAAGTTGACGTGGACCAATGCGCTGAGATCACTTCCCAGTTTGACATCTCAACCATGCCCACATTTCTATTTCTGCGAAAAAATCAAGAGATTGATCGTATAACGGGAGCCGATCCTGAGCAGCTAGAAAGGCGAGTTCACACTTGGTCCAGCTCTGTCACACTACCTCCCGAGATCTCCTGCGCAACGGTTGAAAATGAACGCGAATCACAGCCCCAGCCCCAGCAGAACCAACAACAAAAACAACCATAGGATCCGGGTAATCAATATCAACCCTATTGCGATTTAAGATATCAAAATGTTCAAAGTAACTATAATCATAGTTACTTATCACAATCCTATGGCTATGACGAAAGCCAAAGGCAGTATCCATTGCATTTCTATTTTAATGGCGAAAAAACTTTGCCCACTCCAACCTTAGGCACTACGCCGCCGCTGCTGCCGCCGTCGGCGCCGCAAAATCTAAACATAACTAAACGGGCCGGCGGTGCTGCTGCATTTTCGACCAATCAGCAGCAACCCCAGCGTCAGTTGCCTCAGAACCAGAAGAAGAACTCGAACCCAGGAACCATGCGCATGCGGCATGAGCATACTCACGATGCAGTAGGAACAGCGCAATTCCAAGTTCAAGGTGGGAATATTCAAATAGCCCAGCAGGTGCTGCAGCAACCGCAGAATATTCCGCCTCCGCCGCCTTATCAGCATGGTAATAGTAATGGCTTTATTGTCAAATTCAAAAGTGATACACTTATTTCCATGAATAGACACTATTAATACATATTTCTAATCTAAATATAATAGCTACATACTAAAATTAGAATAAAAGAAAAGGTTTAATGAATGTCATTTTGATACAAACACATTCTTACGGTTACTTAAGATCCAATTACCTAGTTCATATTGAAACCCTTTAAAAGTGTTTTGCTTGCTTACCATCATAGATAATTTGTTCCATAATTGTACTGCCCTATATTAATAACAGTTCTGAAAGAATGATGTGCATGTTCTTAGAACTAACAATTTTGATTATTTCGCTGGTTTCGTTCCCTTGTATCTATTATCTGTATAATACAGCTCAACTTTTCTACTTGTAGTAATAAAGTTCAAGTTACAGATAAGGTTATATACATAATTCTTTCATGAATAGTAAATACGCTAAACATTTAATGCAGTTGAGATAGATCTATCGATCTATGTATTTTGTTGTGTTCACGGAAGCCCAGTATTCTGTCATTCAATAAATTAAAGTAATAGCCTTTTACAGCTAGGCGTTTTAGATAGTTATCTATAGTATTTTGACATTTGTCTAAAAGTGAGTTACATACATTCCCCCATATGGGTAGACCATAGTCAATTTGCCAGTATACTAAAGCCTTAAACGCAATATTCAGTAGTTGAGCTCTAACTAAACATGCACATTTGAATGATATCTTTTTAATTACATTATCACAGTGCAAGTCAAACTTTAGTGTATTGTCAAAGTGAACACCTAGGTATTTAAATGACGCCACCTTAGACACTTCATTGCCTTTACATGATATAGCATCAACATTACATATTTTTGTGACCTCGGATTGTAGAAATCCATAAACACAGTTTTTATAAAGTTCATTTCCATTAAATTAAAAATGCACCAGTCGTTTATTTTATTCAAAACATAATCCATCTCTATTTTTAATTCGTCACTCGATTTTTTGGCGCATAATACGCCAACGTCATCTGCATATAGCGAGGGCTCATTTATAACATCACAGATGTCATCAAAAAATAAAATAAACAGCACTGGACCCAAGACACTGCCTTGTGGAACCCCTACATTGAGTTCATATTTCTTTGACAAGTAGGTACCTAGCTTTACAGAAAATGTTCTATCACTTAAGTAATTAGATAAAGTTTTAAGTAGGTACATAGGAAGTTTGTATTTTATTTTTAACTCAGTAAGCAGAGTAGCATGTCTTACCGAATCGAAAGCTTTCTTTAAATCAACAAAAAGAACTGCAGTGTATTGCTTTTGTTTAATGGATTTGTAAATTTGCTGCGACAAGTAGATAAGTGCATGCAGAGTAGATTTATTTTTACGGAAACCAAATTGGTATTTGGATAGTAAATTTTTGCTTTCGATATAGTTATTTACTCTGCTGAATATAATATCTTCAAATATTTTAGACATAAATGGGAGTATAGATATTGGTCTATAAGAGGTAGATTACAGCTTATTTGTATTAGGCTTTAAGATAGGCGTTACTACTGCTTCCTTCCAATTACGTGATAATTGCCCATTTTTTAGTGCATAATTAAATATGTTAATAAGTACGTGTGCAAACTGAAGTGCACACATTTTTATTACTTTAGGTGGGACATGTCTAAACCCTGAACCAGCATTTCCTTTTGTTGCTTTTATAAGGTTTACCACCTCATCAGTAGTAGCATTAACAAAATCTGCATATAATATAAATTCTACAAAGTGCTTTGTTCGAATGGTTTAATTTAATCTTTATTATTAGGATTTGTTAAGACAAAAGAAGTAGCAAGGCTTTCATATATTTCATTTTGAGTTGTGACTAAATTATTATTTATTTTCAACTCTGAGATAAAACTAGATTTTACATTATCTCCTATTAGCTGTTTGAGTGTGTCCCATGCATCTTTGGCATTTGAGCAACAGTCGAATTTAGACTTAAAATATGAAACCTTAGCTGCACGTACACATTCCGTGACATAGTTTCTATATTTACGAAACGTTGTCCAATCACTAGGTAACTTAGTACTGATAGCCCGTCGTTTTAAATGATTACGTCTATAAAAAATCTTTTAAATTTTACATGTTAACCAGGGCGATGGCTTAGACTTAATTGTACGAGTTAGAATAGGAAGCCGTTTTTCAAGTATACAGTGGGTAAGAGTTTGAAAAATATATACTTTGTCATTAATATCAAGAAAGAACTCCATTATGTTCCAAAAGGCACTACCTAGCTCATTATTTAGTTCCTTAACATTTAAGTGCTTGTAGTTCCTAGTTTGTATGCGTATAGGAGCAACAAACGTCTTACGTTTCTTACATATCACATAAACTATATCGTGGTCGAAGAGCCCACTGAATTACATTACTATCTTTAACTTTATCAGTGCTGTTTGAATATACTTGATCTAGCAGTGTATTTGTAGTTAATGTAGTCCTTGTTGGAAATTTTATCAATTGAGTTAAATTTAAGCCTGTTGTAAAACGCAGCAATATTCTTGACTCTGAATCCCTCTTTAAAAGGTCAACATTAAAATCCCTAAGTGTGTAAAGCTCATAGTCTTTGTTAGCAGCAAAAGCATTGACACTATTTATGTCGGTAAGCAAACTGTCATTATCACTACTTAGGTACCCAGGGGGTCTGTATAAAGTTGAAATAACTATTTGTTTTGCTTTGGGAGGTGTGACAACTAAAGATAGGGATTCAGTTTCAGTTACAATGTCTACACCTTCGGAGATAAGACTATCTTTAACATAAACTACAATGCCACCACCGTCTCTTCCAGTTCTATCCTTTCTGTATAGATTGTAGCCTTGGATTGAAATTTCATTATCATTTGTATTAACATTAAGCCAGCTTTCAGTAATACAGAAAACATCAACATTGTACTGACTTATTATAATTGACAGTTAATCTTTTTTGAGTCTCAGGCTGCACATATTCATATGCATAATTATGAGTCCCTTGGGTAGTTCACGAATTCCAAAAGAACTATTTATTTGCTCATATGCAGGAGCCTTGTTTGAAAAGAAAGAGTCGTTATTACTACCTAACAATATAATAAATGGGTCTAACTCATCAAGTGGCTGTGGTGCTATACATGAATTGCATTTCCATGATCTAGAGTCGATAAGGGATTTGAACTGGTCTGAGGATAGTGGTAGCTTTAGACAGCCTGTATTGTAAAATAGTGAATAACATACTATGCATGTTATCGCTAACTTCCTATTATCATATTTAAGGCAGATAGCACAAATTTGACCTAGTCTGCCCTTGTAATACTATTATATTTAATTTTATCTATAAGTTAAGATACCTATATGTCAAGCTATGCTAGCCGTCAGAATGAATTAGGAATAAATATAATATAAAAGTAGATAAGGTGATAAGAAGTAGTAATTAATAGAACCTATCAAAGTTGAATGTTCTGTAGCATTTTCTGATCACTGCCGCTGATATCATTAATCACTGTTGCAGGATTTCTAATGAGTCTTGATCTTGACTTTATTTTTAAACTCTGCAGTTGTCGCCCAAGCACAAATGGTCTCGCTGCTGATTTCATCATTTTTGAAAATTTAGAGCTGGCTTAATTGACCCAAAACCAAGATGTAGGTAGATAGTCTTCACTGCTAATTATTCGGGATGCAGCCCAGCCCAGCAGGTTACAGCTGGAAGTCACCGACTTTGTGACTAGGTAGGTAGTCAAGCTGCGTATTTATAGTTTTGGAGCAGTCAACAATCTCCTGTCTACTCGGCTCGCAGGCCGAGTAGGAAGTGCATATCATTGATCATACGACGCAACAACAGCAGCATCGCCAACATTTAATTCCGCATGGGCCGCCACCCGCGCCACCTTAAAGAAACCCCATAGTACAACAAGGTCACTTGAAACGGCATCAGTTTCACTTTAACAATGGCGGAAACCAACCAGACGATAACGTCAGTGCTGGTGAGCACTTTCCCTCACATGCGCCTGCGCAACAAGTTGCATTCACCCAAGAACACCTCCAAATTGCGGCTGCGTACAACCACGTGGAGCAGTGCCAATACCACAGCACTCACAAGGAAACGTCGCGAAGTGGGAGAGGAGTTGAAAGTTGAGACTATATCCAGTAAGTAGGTCTATGGGCATGAATACATGTTTTCATAAATCCATACCAGTGTGGCTGAGTGGTAGATGGTTCCACATCCTCAATATGGTTACTGTGGGGTACAGCGGTTCAATTCCGGTGTGCTGGTAACCAACAAAACACACTGGCAGTGGCGCTGGCTGTAGCAGTTGAGTTTGCCAGGTCTCGAGTGTAGGAGATTGGACGGAGTTGATGGTATAGCAATTTGATCTTAACATCTATCCCGCTTTACGATTAACTCTGCCCTGTCTGCACTCGATGACTGAAGCCTTCTTCCCATATACTCTGTGGCCAGCGTACGTAGTAGGGTATGAGATTGCCGGACTCTGGTATGCTGTGAGCGTGACGCCTCACAGCCGTCTAGTAGGTTAGCATGATCAATCCTTGGGGATTTATCCCCAAACACTACATTAGACACCTGAGAAGGGCTTAAACATTGTTGCAAAGAGGTCGGCAGTTAGTAGCCAATATCCGGTAGCTTACTTGGCAATAGATGCTAGAGGTCTGCTTTCTAGCTTTCCTCTAAGTACCTAGCCAGATATAAAAAATGTCCTGCGTCATGGTCTATGACCGAATAGTGCAGAAGACAAACAGTATAATAATAATATTAATAACATGTCTTCATAACCATTTCTGCCGCAGGTCGGAAATATTGCCAAAAAAGGTCGTTGAGATCAAGCCCAATCCGAAAATTTCACATACTCCCCCCAGGGACATTAATTTTTATGTTAAATCCCACAAGAAAAACTCATTTTCAATTTCTGTAGACGGTTTGCAAAGTCATATATGACTTGCCCCTAGTAGTTTGAAATAACATATGACTCGTCGTCAGACGGTTTGCGAAGTAATATATGTTTGTATTTATTCATCAAGTTGTTCATTGGCCATTGCCCTTACAACCCCACATTTATACAATTAATGAGTACGTTAAATCATGATTGATCCCTTTTTTTAAGGATCCCTTGAGTACAGTATATCTGTATGTCACTTGGTTTAATTTATGTATGTACAGAAACTAAATTAAGAATTACATTAATTTGATAGTCATATGTAGATCGGGTAGATTCGTAATTATTCCTTGAGCTTTAGGTTGCAGTAAATTGCACTAGTACTTCCCTCCAGAATTCTAGCATGTTTTTGATAAGTTCATCTGTGCACTGTTCATCGGTAAATAGTACTTAGATATAATTTATTCTGTTCAATCCCTCCCAGTTTAGTCCCATTTTTTCTCTTGCCTCGGCTAGTGACTGACATTCCGCCATGAGGTGAAAGTTATCTTCAGTGTAATAGTCACACTTCCTACACTTTTTCGATTCTTTTGGCTTCCACCATTTGTTTATTGCGTTGAGTCGAATAGATGATCCCTGTATTTTGATATATGGAAAACCGATTCGAATCTGTTGCATCAGCTTGATTGCTTCCCACGAGTTATATGACTGGTAGATTTTACTCTGGTTAGCGTGTGTCTTGAGGGGAATAAAATGTGTTAGTGTAGTGTTTTGCATCATTTTTTGAACATCTTGATTTACGGAGGTCTGACCAGCTTTGGCAATGAGCTTACTATGGTTGGTGGCTAAGTACTCCTTTGACAGTTCACTGAATTCGGTTTCCAGTTCAAATGAGCAAAACAGTTGTCTCAGCTGCTGATACCAGTTGTGCTTTGGTTCTGTAGTTTTAAGTTGCTTCAGTTCTTGGTAGCAACTCAGGTTTAAGCTATTTTCCCCATGTCCAAATATACTTCTGCTTAGAAATTTAATGGTGCTCTTAAAGATTACAAACCTAATTGTTTTAACATCTAGTTCCAGTCTTAGGATATATGCTGGTGTCAAGTTAATTGAATTTGTCAGTGATCGAAGAAAGTTGGGTTGGAACTGCTCCAAGTCCTCTATATGATTTAGAGCCCAGACCGGTGAGGTGTAAGCAAGTATGGATTTAACTAACGCGTTGTATAATTTAATCCTTGAGTTGACATTGTTTGTCCTGGATTTTTGCATAATATGAAAGAGTTGTTGGAGTGCTGTCTTTGATTTTTGAATAAAGTAGTTTTTGGCTACTTCAAATGTCCCCCTTAAGGATAGTGGTACTCCGAGGTATGTATATTCGTCCACCTGTTCTATAGCCGTCTCCCCCCACGTCAATTCTGTCCTCTTTATATCTTTGTTAAGAGGCTTGCGGTGTCTGAAGATAACAACTTTTGTCTTCCCAAGGTTGACTTTCAGCAGATTGGAATCAAAGAATTGCTTAACGACGTTTATTTGTTTCTGGAGCTCCCCTGGGGTTGGTGCTGTGAGGACTATATCATCTGCATACAGCAATATTAGTATAGTTGTGGCCGCCATCTTCACCCCTAATGCTCCGCTCTTGTCCAAGTCTCCGACTAGCTGGTCCAAATATAGATTGAAAAGGTTTGGTGAAAGTGTTTCACCCTGGAGAACTCCAATTAGTACATCAATCCAGTTTGTGTGACCGAATTCGGTTCTAGCTCTCGTTTTCACGTCCTTGTAAATTTGGGCAATCATGTTTATAAATTTGGTACTCACTCCTTTCTTGTCCAGTTTTTCCCATAGTTTAGAGTGTATTATGCTATCAAAGGCTTGGCTTAGATCAATAAACAGGGTGAATAGGTAGCTAAAATTTGGCTTATTTAGCGATTTCTGTACTATTGCCATCAGTCTGAAGATGTTGTCTTGGCATCCGGTTCTTTTCTTGTATGCTGCCTGATTTTCTGCTAACTTTCCGTTTTGTTTGCACCACCGTTGAAGTCGCTCAGCCAAAACGATAGTAAAGAGCTTGGTGCTAGTGTTAAGCAGCTATAGTGGGCGGTAATTGGACGGAGTGTCTTTGTCACCTTTCTTGTAAATTGGAACAAGGGTTATTTCATGCCATTTTGGTGGGACATTTTTAGTTGTTAAGATAGCGTTGAAAATAGATGATACTGCTTCCAGCTGTTCATTACTTAAATTTTTCCAAAGCTCATTGGGGATGCCATCGCTGCCAGGTGCTTTATTATTCGCTAGTTTTTTAATCGCCTTTTGTACCTCTTCAATTTCTATTTTACCGTCCAACAGGTGATCGCTTTGTTCACTATCCGAATTCGGAGTATACGGAGGATGGGTTTCGGCAACTGAGAATACGTTTTTAAAGTGTGCTTCCCAATCTGCAGTGCACAGTGCAGATTTTATTTTTTGTGACTTTTTGTTTTGGCGGTCGTATTTCTTTTACTGCTTTCCAGAATTCTGTGTGTGTTCTTAGTTGAGATATGGAGTTCGTGATTGATATGTAGTAGTCCCTTTTTTTGTCTGCAATAGTGGAAAGGTATTCTATTTTGGCTTTGTTAATTTCCATCAGTGCCTTTTCACAATTTATGCGGCTAGTTTTGGATTTCTGGAACGCTCTTAGCTTTTTAGTATGTTTTTGTTTGGCAGTTAGGCAATCCTTGTCGAACCATTTGGGGCCGACTGGAACACATCGACTAAATGGGATTTCTTTTATCATGCCTGTAGTCTTTGCTGCACTGATTATTGCTGATTCAAGCTCTTCGTATGTTGCTGGGTACGGGTGTTGACTTATAGCTTCGTAGAATTCGGTTGATTTGGAACTTTCCCATTTCATTTTGTGGTAACTACCGAATTCGGTTTTTTCTTTTTTGATGTAGTTGAGCGTCAGCACTATTGCTGCATGATCGGAGTGTGGGTCGTGGGTTATTGATAAATCGGACACTTTGACTGCTATTGCTTTCGTGACAAAGCATAAGTCTACCTGACTGCTGCCGTTTTGTTTTATACAGGTTGCTTATCCGTTTGGGTCTGAGACAGTTCTCCCGTTGATCAAAATAAGCTTTTTTTGTTGGATCACTTTAGCTAGTTTTTCGCCCCGTTTGTTGCTGTTAGTTTCAACTGATTCACGGTGTAACTTTAATCCCTGTATGTGTGTTTTATCATTAATTTGGTCGCATTAAATGGAGCCACATCTGGCGTTCATATCTCCAATTAGAATTGATCTTGGTCCCAAATTTTCCACGAGTGAAAATAATTCGTCATCATAATTGGTTGCCGGTGGAGCGTAAACCAAATAAATTTTAGTTTTGCCAGATTTAGTTGCTATAGTAGTGTGATTTTGATATTTGGTAACAGTCAACTCTTTTGCGAGTTCCCTTTGTATCCCTGTGACGTGCCCAGAGCTTGCTCTTCCAAATTTGGATGTTCTAGTTCCCGGCTGCTGATATAGTTCGTATGCGTCTATAATTTCGTTGCAGAAATTTACTTCATCTTCCTGCCAAGTTTCTGTCATGCAAAAAATACTAGGAAGTTTTTGCAAAATTAGCAGTTGTTTATTATAAAAGTTGGAAATGTGTCCATTGATATTCCAGTAAAGAATAGTTTTAATATTACTTATTTCATTATTTACAGTTGTCTTACGCTGTCTTGGTTGATTAAGTATGTCTTTATTTACAGTATTTAGCCGGTGGGGACCTTTGTCATTTTTAGTATTATTGCTAGGTGTAGTTGAGTGAGTGGGTTGTACTGGGCGGCCAGAATCCTATTTCCTACAAGTTGCGTCTGACGTTGGATCTTGGTCCATTTTTTTGTCATTTTTCATTTTGATTCTTTCTTCGTGTCTTTTTGCTTGAATTCTGCGAGGCAGATCCGCATTTACAAAAACATTTTTGAATTTGTGGCTATTTTTAAGTTTCGTCTTATTCGCTGATACCGTCATTCTGTCCCTTATTTTGACAAACTTGACACTGATGGGTCTAATATGTCCTGGTTTTGCTGTGCCAATTCTTCGAGTAACATCGAATTCGATATGCGGTAGTTCCATCGCTGTTAGTACTTCTTTAATGAGAAGTCTCCTTTGCTCCCAGTTCTCGTTCTTTTTCTCTTCGATTCCAAAAAAAATGAGATTCCCCCTTCTGACTTCGAGGTGCAGCGCGTCCAGTTCTCCTTTAAGAGCAGTATTTTCCTCTCTAAGCTCGATATTTTCAAATTTGAGGTCGTCTATTATTTCATCTTGTCTGTCTATTCGTATCACTGCATCGCTGATCTTGGCATCCCCTTTCTTAAATTCTGACATCATGTCCTTATACATTTTTTCTAGTGTGATTTTTGGCTGTGGTGTATATGCTCCATCATCTTCTTCCTCATCGAATTCGATTTCATTTCCACTTCCACTGTATCTCAGTCTCTTATATCCTGTGGCTTCTCTGGATGTCTTTGGCGAGTGTGCGACGGCTCTTATGTTCATAGTACAATTAAAATAAAAACAATATCTGTATCTCGTTTGTATGATTCGATAATTACGTTTCGATAATTATGTATATTTTTTTACGTTTAGTTTTTTTTTAACAGTTCTTTGAGATAGATGTACTACTTGCCTGTGCTAGCGCCCGGTGTAGCTTACGCATTTGATCTACCAAATTAATTTTTGAGAACCAAATCTCCTGCTACATCCGGGCAAGTAATTCCGACTTGATCGGTGGGTGTGTCACTCTTTTGGGTTGGTTGTTGGGATGTGGACTTCACTGTTTCGTGTTTTTTGTACTGCTATTTTGGTTTCTTGTGGTATTTTTTCAACTCTCTCAACTTCTTGGTCATAAATGCTGTCTATTGATTTCGGTTACTATACCGGTCCCTTGGTGTGAAATCCAAATTTGGACGGTGGGTTCTTCTCCTGTTTGGGTTGACTTTTTCTTTCAATTTAGTGCACGGTTAAGGCGCCCTTCGAACTTTGTCTTCTTGTTTCTTTTTTATGGTGATATGTAGATGTTTTTGGTGTTAGTTATTAGTTGAAATATTCCTTTCCACTATTTGAGTACCAATTATACTTATTTCCAAGATCTACTTTCAAATTTTGGCTTTTTATTCTAAAAATTTCCTCCAACCCAGACTTTTTTCTTGCTTTCGGTTCTCGCGAGGTAATATATGACTAGCCCCTAGACGGTTTGCGAGGTATTATAACCCTTGAGAAAAATAGTACATTATAGTGCGACTTACGGAGTGTGACGCCGTGCATGACATGCCCCGACAAGGTTTGCGAGGTAATATACGACCGGCCCCCAAGGACTGGGACGTGGTAGGGATGAACAAAGGTCAACATAGGGTGGGACAGCATGGAATTTGGTGTAAAAGGTTTTGTCTCGAAAATTGAAAATGAGTTTTTATTTTGGCATTTAACATGCATGTTTTTAATTTTCCTGGGGGACCACGTATTTTCGGATTTTACTTGACCTCAATGACCTTTTTCGGCAATATGCCCGTCCTGTGGGAGAAATGGTTATGCAAACATGTATTCATACCCATAGACCTACCTACTGGATATAGTCTCAACTCTCAATTTATCTCAATTTATGAGCATCAAGATCACCAGCAATTTCCTAGTGATACTAGTGGTGGGGCGCATGAGCAAAAGCAATCCCCAGATACCCTTAATCACAATATTATATTACGATGGCTCCTTTGTCATCAGTTTGACACTCAGCTGACCAGCAAAGTCAGTTCACCCGTGGAACTAAAGTCAGTTTAGTATTTGCCGGATTTTTACACGAGTAAGAAAAGTAGAAAGAAGATGTAGAGGATTTTTGCAGAAAGTAGGATGTAGTCAAAATAGGCATTTTTCAAAAGCAAAATTAATGTAGGAAGTAGGTACGATGTTTTAAAAGAAACAAAAGTAGGTAGGGTGTGGATAGAAAATTTAGTTTGCCCATCATTATTTTGCTATTTAAAACAGTTTTTCTGTATTCTTGTGACACAGACGCAGACCCTTCAAATCCTGTCATTATCGCACCGCCCGTGATCGGCGATGGAAACCCTCACCAAGAAGGTTTCCCTGTACAGCTCTCACCTGGATCCATCGATATAAGTATTGTCAGCGCATCTTATACAGGTGACCGTGGAGATTTATTTTAAGTCGGTGGCTCTGTAATGCCTAATGACGACTTGGATGCAACTTAAATAATTAATCAGCAATGCACTGGACTTCACGTTCAACAGAAGCGATTGGCCGTATCTACGGTGGAAATGTCAACGCGCTTTACAGTTGTTGCGGACGTGAACACATGATTTCAAATTCAAAAACAGACACCGTAAAAGATTAACAATTCTGCACTGCAATACAAATCATAAAAATTTACAGTAATAAACACAACCAACTATGAACTAACTGTTGACTGGATTTTCCAAGTAGAAGTAGGTAGTAATTAAAGTGCATTTGTGTAAATGCATTTTTTCATGTTTAGTTCGCAAAACCACATCTCTCTAGAGTCTGACAATGGCTCTGGCTGACGGTGATTTAGCAATCAAACTTACTTCTGCCTCTCGTGTAGTAGGTGCATACATTTAGTACAATTTTACAAAAAAAACGAGCATTGTTTTCCATGTTGCATTAAGAACAAAGACAATTGCTAAGAGTCAAATGTCAAGTGTCAATAGTTTATCAGCTCGTTTACGCCTACAATACAATATAACATATAGGTAAGCCTTGGCTATATATATACAGCGTGTCTACAAAATTATTTCCGATTGTATCGCATTATGCTTTTGCCTCACTTTCCGTACCGCAGCAGGTATACATAACTTACCATTAAATGATCAAATACTTTATTAGCTTCAACATTAGAGTCAGTTCTATGCAACAGCACAGCTGTACTTAGTAAAATATATAAAAATATAAAAAGTAACGAAAACATTAGGGACAAAAGTTTGGTTGATTTTGAATAAATGTACATTTAGCATTCAGATTGACCTCCCCTGACTGCCAGGAGCTCCTAAAACCCTCTTCGGCACTAAATTTACAAGGTTGAATCCGAATGTATATTCGGGGCTAACTCTCTCTTATCCTGGATGTAAATCCACTGGCAGCTTCATGGCATATTTTTGGAGGTACCTCACTGCATGTGGTCGAATGAGTCAATAATCTGGGGTTTAGAGCTACTCTGTCCTTCGCCACACCCTTCGGACCCCCTCTGCTCGAAAATGATCAAATCCGACCACATGGAGTGCTTCCACTGATCTCATTCCAGATCCCTACCCGAATAGTGCAGCTTTTTCACTTTAACTGTCGAAGTGCTAACGTTTTGTGTTTTGTTGGTACTGTGAGGGTCTGGGGTGTGGAAAACCTCACCCACATATCCACAACAATAACCAAGGAAGGATAAGCTGGAATTCTTGAAAATAATCGCCGAGAATAGGTCCTATAACTTGGTCTCGGCCAGGGGTTCACCTTCAACAGGGTAATGATTCGCAGTATATGGCCAAAATTGTGACCAATTTGTGTTTCACCAACTGAATTAAAGTGCTTTCGTGGCCGGCGCAGTCATCGGATATTAATCCGATCGAAAATCTCTGGAGGAAGTGGAGAATAAGTTTTGAAGCAGTGAGGTACCTCCTTTTTTCTTGTGTATTGACCTTTTTGAAATAGTTACTAGTTTTGAGTGTTTTTGAAAACATTGGTTTCTTGTTTTGACCTTTTTGAAGGTGTTCGTTACATGTTTTGAGTATTTTTTAAAACAATGATTTCTTGTTTTGACCTTTTTGAAAGTGTTAGTTACTAGTTTTGAATGCTTTAGGAAAAGTTGATATCTTGTTTTGGCCTTTTTGAAAGTGTTCGTTACATGTTTTGAGTGTTTTTGAAAACAGGGATTTCTTGTTTTGACCTTTGTGAAAGTGTTAGTTCCTAGTTTCGAATGCTTAAAAAAGCTGATTTCTAGTTTTGACTTTAATTACAGTGGTAAATTTTTGTTTCGTTTTTTTTCAAAGTGTAAGCTAGTAGGTTTGAATGCTTATAAAAATGTTAATTCCTAGATGTAGCCTTTTCGAAAGTATTAGTTACCCGTTTGAATGTTTTTAAAAATGTTGATTCGTGGCTTAAATCCTTCTTGAAAAGTTAATTTGTAGAATAAACACTTTTATGAAGCATTTTCGTTGCATAGTTTCCCAGTTCCGAATGGGATAAAGTTTTGTAATGATTATCTATTAGATACTGTTAGGATTCTTTCCTAGCACTTCAGCTATGCTATGCTGGAATGATGCGTACGTAGGTTAGGCTTGGCAAGTAAGAGGAAATGAAGAGAGTGTTTATTAGGATACTGGATGGCCTGGTGGCCGGGCGACTTCTGATTTAGGCAAAGCCAGAACAGAAGCTCCAAAGCTCAGAGTGAATGTGTGTGTGTGAGAGAATCACATGACTTTGCACTAGGCATCACCTGAGAGCCATGCTTTCCCAAAGAGCGTGATTGGATGATGAGGCAAATGTGGTGGAGAGTTAAAATGCGGCAGGCACATGATGTGTGCGTGCATTACTTTGGATGGGAGGTTTAACACACCCCCCTCCCGAAGTGGGAGGGGTTTTACCCCGACCATTAGGTCCAAAGGGATAAACAAAACAAAATTGCCAAATTTTTTTAAAAGGGCCATCCAAAGGAGGGAAAAAAATGAAACCATCATTTGCATCATCCAACCAGCTAACACAAAAAAAAATGAATCAAATTAGAATATTTCAAATTATAGGAAATGGTATGTAGGTATGTGTAACAATAATGTAAATAAATTTGTAAATAGATTGAATATAAATAGTGGTAATCATAAAATGTAACGGGGACGCAGCCCTATAAACATAATGTAAATAGTGAGGGACACAAAAATCAGTACGTGGTGAGGAAATAGCCTCATAAACTAATAGTAACAATATATTTTAATTTTTTACACAAAATTGGCAGATTCGATTTTCGACACTGATAGCAATAAAGAAAGAAGAAAATCATAGCTTTTGAATGGTAGTAGTGGCATACCTCCTTGAGGTTGCTTGCATTTTTTATATAAGATTAATCAGAGAGAAAATGAATATTTGGAGTGATTAGAAAAATCAGGAGTGGTAAGGATATAGCCCCATAACAAAATGTAAACACCAAAGAAAATGATTTTTATAACTAATGTTACTGTACTGCACTGGCACTCTACATCAGAGTGACGACAGAGGAGGATTGTGGTGACTGCAGCAGTGACAGCTCCAGGCAGCTGTGCGGCGTGATGGCTCCAAGCACTCCAAGTGTGCAGGTATAGAAAAAAATGAGCTGCTAGGTGGTACAGAGGTGGCTCCGGAGGAGTTGACCACGATAAGTGGGAGCTCCGGTGGATAAGGTCACGAAGAGAGGCGGCTCCGGTGGAGGAGACGACGATGAATGGCGGCTCCAGTGGAGGAGACGACGATGAGAGGCGGCTCTGGTGGAGGAGACGACGATAAGAGGGGGCCACTGAGAAATAGACCCGATGAGTAAAGGCTCCGGAGGAGGAGACAACGATGAGTGGGGGCCACGGATGAGTGGACCCGATGAATGTAGGCTCCGGAGGAAATTACGATGAGTGCAGGCTCCAGATGAGGAGACTGCGATGAGGAAGTGCCGCCGTGGGGTGGACTTCAATGAGATAATGCCACCGTGGGGTGGGCTTCGATGAGTAGATGCCACCGTGGGGTGGGCTTCAAGGAGTAGGGGCCACCGTGAGGTGAGCTTCGATGAATTGGTGATATCATCATCACCATGCAGAGCAACAACTGTGGTACGTGGGCACCGGGGGCTAGTTGAAGGATACAACCGTGGGGTTGGAGCAAGAAGAGTGTCCGTGGGGACAACTGTGGGGCTCACTAGGAGCATTCTCTGCAGGGAGAGCGACCGCCACTGCAGGAGGAACAGGTGACCTGGGGTCACGGTTCCAGTTTCTCGCTGGCTTGGGCCCCTAGTGGAGTAAGCATCCTTAAGGTTGAGGCGTTCAGCAAGCGGTGACACGAGTTCAGGATGAACGCGCTCCTTAATTCCGTCCTCGAGGGTGCACTCTCGACGACAGAAAGGGACGTGTGCAGTAGAACTGGTGCCGAAGATATTGATGAGTTGAAGGTGGGGGACCTGGACACGCAGAAATGGACGAAGTGGAGACGTCTTCACTGATGATAGAAATTGGGGGGCCGGAGCACCAAAACCAAAGGTGAAGAAAAAAATGAAGGTGTCGGAGTGGCCTCCGCTTGTAAACGTCTTCACAAGCGGGGGAGAGCTCTGACTTGGCCGGAGGAGGTTAGTGGTTTCGACGGCGTGGCAGGAAGCAGGACGTCTTCGTTGGCAAAGGTGGAAGCACCAAAAGTGTGCTGCAGGAAATGTCGTCCGGAGGAGGCTAATGACCCACGGAGGTGTGAGAAGCCGACCCGACCACCGCCCAGAGGGAAAAAATTTTTTAGTTTTTTCCCGAAGAGAAAAAAAACACTGAAAATGGTGAAATACATTCACTGGGGAGCACCAGGGAATGTACAAGGCGTCTGCACCATTTGTTAGGATTCTTTCCTAGCACTTCAGCTATGCTATGCTGGAATGATGCGTACGTAGGTTAGGCTTGGCAAGTATGAGGAAATGAAGAGTGTTTACACAGAAGCTCCAAAGCTCAGAGTGAATGTGTGTGTGTGTGTGTGAGAGAATCACATGACTTTGCACTAGGCATCACCTGAGAGCCATGCTTTCCCAAAGAGCGTAATTAGATGATGAGGCAAATGTGGCGGAGAGTTGAAATGCGGCAGGCACATGATGTGTGCGTGCATTACTTTGGATGTGAGGTTAAACAATACATATACCTATGTAATAGTTAATGAAATGTACCACGACGAGCACCCCACCTGCCAGCAGTAGATAGTAGCTACTAGTTCTAGGAAATGTAGACACACATAAACAATAAAATTATTAATTTCTACTCTCTATTATAATTAGAGCAAAAAATTAAAAATGGTGTTACACGCACATGTGATACACCATTAGAAAGCACTTGAAGAGTAGATTCTAAAACCGTAAAGGTCATAGCATTTATTCACCCATCTTCATGGTCAAAATCGCGATTTTGTGGTTTTATGATGTACACACGTGTATTCCTTATGGCATGTCGTCTGCATTACCTGTTATATACATCCATACATACATTAACTTTATCTTTTGTAAAAATATTACTCCAGTACTTGGTGGGTACTTCCGCGACTGTATAACAAAGTTATCCGTGTAGGCCTACCGGTCTGTAAGAGGCCAGTTAGAAGGTAAAAAACAAGGGCGCAGCCCTTGTTTTTATAATGATATTTACTTACAATATTGTATAATAATTTGTGGGAAATGAGCGATTTAAAATTAAGTACTGCATCTACCTTCATACGCTGTCACCCTAATTACCTACCTTTACGTTCTTGCAACTTGCAACTCTCTGCAATCAAAAATTAATTTCCGATTAGATTTAAATACGACAATTTACGCAAGAATTTAAAAACAAAAGTATTAATTTAGCAATCCTTGATTTTACCTGCTCTATGAACACAAACAGATCCGCAACCAAGTCGGTGACGTCACGATGCTCTTCAACAACGCTGGGATCGCTGGCCAAGTGGGGGATGGCTGGAAGATGAGTCCAGAAATCCTTGAAAAAGTGTTCAAAGTCAATCTTCTCTCCCGCTTCTTTGCACTCAAGGAGTTTCTCCCGCCAATGATTCAAAGGGGCAGGGGTCACGTGATCGAAACCTGTTCCGTCGGGGGTGTCACGTGGGGTCCCCACGGTTCTCCCTATGTTGCCTCTAAACATGCAATTAAAGCCTACGTTGAGTACAATAAGGAAGACATCCGCCATCTGCCGGAAAAACCTGACATTGCCTTTACTTTGGTGTATCCGGAACTCATCAATACTGACATGACCACGCACATCAACTTCAGTTCAATGTAAACTACCTATAGATGCAATATTTTAAAAATAATTATCTACTAAATTAAAATAATTCTTAGAGTAACTAAAAGATTAATTGTTTTTTCAGAAAATATCCATTTATTGTGTCAAATCCAACACCGCAATCTGTGGCAAAGAAAGTTATTGAGGGCGTCCGTCGAAATGAAGAGCACATTTTTATCCCTGACATCTATCGCTTCCTGCCATTACTCGTGTAAGAATTTATTTAAAAATATTAATTCTTTATTACATTGTAGTGTGAAAAAATTACATTTTAAATTGTATGCTTGTTCCAATAGAGCCACGTGTCCAGCACAGCTGTTCCAGCGACTCACTGACTTTTACAAAATGGATTACAAGCACACCGTATAGGGAAGGATTATTTCTAATGCTGATTTATCATAAAAATGTAAACAATTTCCGTAAAACTGTACTCAGCCCTTTAAAAAGCATTAAGAAATACAAAATTATCTTTGCATTTTTACATATTACAATTTTATGTGAATTAAAGATATTTGTTATGTATTTGGTTTCATTCTTTAACAGTATTCTACAATTTATTTCGCCACAAGGAATGTCCCAATTTTGTTTCAATTGCACCTCAATAAATTATGTAATGTGTATTATACTACACAGAAATTATTTTTGTATTTGTTTAATTTATAAAAATTCGCAGTACTAATAAGTAGTGTCATTTTCATGTAATTGGGTGCAAACAAAGCAGATTGACAGAGCCACAATAATTACATATAAGTAAAGTACCTACACAAAAGAATCGATCAAGAACAATAAGGTAGGCAAGTAATTTCCTGATTTTATCAGCGCATTCCAATTTACTTATGTCCACACTGAATCAACATACAATTATTATTAAATAACAATCACAATGTAGACATTAATAACGGTAATATTATTATTACACAGTTCCTTGAGAACCTTGCAAATATTACGTTTACAGAGGACTGTTTTCGTTTACTGTGATGGTTGCAATTTTTTATCTTTGGAACAAAAAGCTAATAAAATTAAAGTGCATTATTTATTGGAACAATTTCTTTACAATTTTATCGTGATGTAATTTTTGCTAGCACCCAAGCTTTGAGTATATTATTATGTACTGCTGGCTATATAGCTCGGAGTTCAGGGAGTTTACCTTTTTTTATTTATTTATTCTTGTTATCAAATTTTAATTTTTGATTGCAGAGAGCTGCAAGTTGAAAGAACGTAACGGTAGGTAATTAGGGTGACACTGTATGTAGATAGATGCAGTGCTTAATTTTAAATTGCTCATTTCCCACAAATTATTATACAATATTGTAAGTAAATATCAGTATAATTAATTACTAATTTTATTGTTTAGGTGTTGTTGGAGATTCTTGAGTATAGTTTGATGCTATGGATTTTGGCTATTTACTATTGTTTTCTAATTATAGTAAAATAATAGTTAGAAAATGAATTGTTGAAAAATATTGTAAAAATAAGATAAAAATAGTGGTAAAATGGCCACTAGTGGAAGCCGACAAGAACGACAGACGACACAGATACGATTTGACAGCCCTTCGAGACAGACGGTCCGAAGTGAGCTGCGACCACGAAAGCCGAAAATATTATTAA
>JAQFZC010002839.1:0-21130 GCA_034695205.1 Dicyrtoma fusca
AGATTCATAAGTCGGCGTATCATTGGGCGGAGGGGTCCCTTGAGCCTGAAAAGTCCCCTCCACTCATCGAGGGGAGGGTGAGGGCCCAAAGTTTTTATTTCAGTTTGAGGGGAGTGGAGGGTGATGGCAAGTCCAATTCAATGCCCACCTATGATGAGATTGTCCTTATTCTCCTTTAGCCCAAGGGACACACTAGTGTCACTAGTCAGTAATAAAGTATAAGTTGAGTTGAGTTGAGTGAGAGTGATCTTTAAATATTCACATTGACACTTGAATAAAGATCACTCAACTCAGCTTATCTTAACGTTATAACTTAAGTAACCGGAAAGCATAAAAAGCATACAAAAGCATAATAGCCGATAACATAGTTCATAGTTTCTACGAATACAAATCACTCGTGGATTCAAAACTCAAAACCACGAAACAATTTTCAAAACATAAGAATATTTTAAAATGCAGTCACAATCCCAAAATTTAAGAAACAAAACTTTTGACTCAATATTATTATAATAAAAAATAAATTCAAATTATTATTTGAATATTTCAATACACTACAAGCTCTCGATGTTTTGAATTGAACTAAATGTTTTGATGTTTTGAAATTCGATTTTCAAATCAAAAATTGGAATCATAATAATATTATTTAGTTTAGCTAGGCGAGAACGAGAACCTATTATACATATATTTTATATATTTTATGTCAACATGCCCTTACTACTCAGAATAAATAATAAATGCCTACAAAATTGGATTGGATTTCGTTTCGAATATTACGATTTACGATTATATGCTAATTACTACGTATAAAAATACTAATACCAATAAACCAATAAAACAGAATGATGAACCGAATATAAAACAATATACATAATATGTAATTAGAAACATAAAAATTGCCCTCTTAGCCTCCCATCTCCTTCACGCAATAGAACGTAGAAAGGGTGCCCTCAGCATCCCTCCGTCCCTTTAAAGTTTCAACTCCCCTGCCCACAACAACAACAAAACAGAAATTGTCCCCTCCCCTCAAAGGAATGCAGAAAGTGTGCAAGTGTGTGCTGTCTCAGTCTCAACTCCCCTGCCCACAAAGAAACAGAGATTGTATCAATGTTTTTAGTGCTTTAAAAAAATGTTGGGGCTCTTATGATTAAATAGGAGGTGAGAGCTAAAACATTGTAAACCCACGATTTGATCCTTAGTAATGCTTTTGATGCTCTTAATGTTTTTGGTTATTATTATTCGTATTATTATTCTGGGGTTTTATTTCATCCAATTATTAGTCACACATACATAGGAATAACAAAATTTGGCGTGAGTGCGAGCGATGAGTGCGAATACATTTATTTATTTGGCACCCGCACTCAATGAGTTCGAGATCATGTGTAAGAATGGTGCACTCACGAGCGTAGCACTCACTGAACTCATTTATAGAATTTAAATTAAGTGCGATAAAATTCAAACAAAATTAACTTTTTTCCATCTACACGTTGTTGCTGCTAAAATGAAGCAGTCACATGAACTTTTTAAAACATTCAGCGATTTTTTAAATTATCAAGCAATTTTTAAACGTGTTATTAATGATTCGGAGTGTGATGAGTGAGTGTCACTCATATGAGTGGAGTTCGAGTTCAAGTAATTTGAAGGTGTACTCGTGAGTGCGAGTACGAGAGGGTAGCTAAAGATGGGGCAGTATTTACGAATATTGCGAGTATGGTAAAAGTATTAAAAGTTTAGTAGGCCCTCACGAGTTGAGTTCAAGTGTCAAAAAATGCCCAGGTATGCTTGACTTGAGTTAATAAAAGAAATTCCCTGCCGCCGTGCCGCCTGCCTTCAGTTCAGTGCCTTCACGGCTAAAAACACAGACGATTGAGACGATGCGAACAGAAAAGTAAGGACCGCAGTTAATTTAAGTGTCTACGCACCTTACTTAATTAGTTATGCTTTATTATACATTGTTTTTGTTTTAATCGTCAGCGTCTAATTCAGTCAACTTTTAATATCGCAGGTATTTCCAATTCACTTAATGTTTTTTTTCAAATTCAATATTTCATCTCCAGTATTCTTCACGTCTGTGCTCCTACTCTGTACTCTGTCTGTACTCCACGTGAACTTATAAAGCTCGATTTTGCAGTTCATGCTCATATGAGTATTCTACAAATTCTACTGCGGTCATAACTCATAAACCTCATGGTCATGTAATGGACTCATTGATCCATTGTCCATTTTTAGCAATAATAAATTACATTCCACATTTAGGAGCACATAGTATAAGTAAATGGTTTATTTTTTTAAATAGGTCAAGGTTAAATTTTTATTTTGTTTTCATTGACCTTTGACACTGGAGCAAACAGCAGGCAGGGCTGATTCACTCACAATTAGGGGGTAGGGTTTTATTTTGTGTTATTTTGTATTACAATAATAATTTTTTTTCCAAATTATAGGAGATTGTAGAAATAAGTAACTACATGTCGTGATTTGGTTCTATTTTAATTTGGTTGCTGACCTGTCACCTGTCGTTGTTTTGGTGTATAACTAAACTAGACAAGTACCTACTAGTAAGTAGGCATACTTATTACTGGGAGTGTCTTGTAAATTCAAAGTTAAAACTTAAGTTAAGTTAAGGCTTATTAGTTTGACAAAGACCTTCATTCCGTTGTGAATAATTAATATGAGTTTCGTTTTGTCTTTTTGGATAGCAGGTTTAATACTTATTAATTCCATTAATTCGTAAATTGCTTATCTCCTTTTTATTACTACTGTTTTTCGTGAAAATTGGAAACAAGGTCCACTTAGCCAGTTGCTTTATTTTTTTATTATTTATGTGCCCTCGCTCGTCGCCTCCCCATTCGGAATTCGGAATCTGGAACTGAAGTTGGGTTTTAAAAATAGTACTGCCAATCAAAGTGTAACAGTACGGACTTGATTTCCATCTGAAAATTTCAAAAGCACTATATTCATCATCCATGGAACTGAGTGAGGACGAGTGCGCGGCAGCTGAGAAACAATTGACAGCTCTGGAAGAGAAGTTGAATGCAGCTGAAGGTGGTTTAAGTGATATTCACGGGATCCTGACTGCGACTGAAGTTAAATTGACTGCTCTGGAGAGTGTAGCTCCCCTCCCTCGAGTTCCACTTGCAAGCAGTGACAGCGATATTCCACCAACGACAAGCACAGATTCCAAACCGGAAGCGGAACCGGAGCTGGACGAGGACGAGAACGACGAATCCGTCATTGTACGAGACGTCACGAAGGCACTTAAGGAACAATTATCTCCACAACAATTAGTAAGCAAATTCGCATTATACATAAATCATTTCTAGTACAAAAGCTTTGCTTTCGAGCCGTTCAAAAATATATGACGCTCTTTGGGGTTCGTAGTTATTTTGCTCTGCAAGAAGGGTTTAGTCGCGTCAAAATCGCCTTTCTTTGGTATTATTTTAATGACCCTTTAGAAACTTATTAACTCCAGTAGTATAAGAATTTAATATTTTTACTATGGCAATACTGTACGCTAGATAAATCAAGCACATTTTCGACTAATATTCATCTTTATTATTACTATAAAGTTATAGTTAGCTTTGCATCACAAATTACAGTCTATTCCTGAGTACCATTAATCCATTAAGCATTCGTGGCGTAAAGTACTATTGCAGACGCCAAAACATTCGTAACGAAATGAAACTATTCTGGTATTCTGTTTGTGTCTATAGAGATTTTCGATAGTTTTGTACATCTTAAAATATTTTTTATTAAATATATTTTGTATATTTCAATGCATGGCTTCTAGTCTTCTTCGATGTCGAACTCAATCTTAGTTTTAATCCATTCACAGTTCAGGGGGTCCAGAATAGGCTCCTTCATCGTCCATTCCATGTATTTGACGTGGTTTCGCTCGTCGACTAGTATGATGGTATGAGTTCTTTACAAACAGAATGAAGTTCATTAGTAATGTGTTTTAAAAAGAAAATATTATATGACACCGTCATACATTCACGTTTCAAAAATTTATGAATTGACGTTTTAAAGGTTTATAACGGGGGGGGGGGTTCAGGTTTCAGAGAGCTGAAATCATTGAATTTAGTTAGTTTTCAAAGAATTCAAAACGTTATATGTAATTCATCTTGATAAGTTTTAATTTTTAAATGCTAGAGAGTAAAGGTCTGCTTCAAAATCAAAGTATTCGTTTTTGTTAGCCATTTTAAAATTTTTATGTATTAAAAAATTATAATTACCGGGAGCCGTAATTTTTCCAAGGAATATGAACAAATCGGCTGCTGATTCCCTCAGCAAATTCCTCAGACCGGGCTTTTGCCAAAGTTTCTAATTTAGGGTCAGGGTAGTGTCTGTAAATGCAAAAAGTAAAAGACATTATTTAGCTATGAATTACTGGCAGGGTAAAACTGTTAAAGGCAAAATAAAATATAATTAGATACCTATGTATTTATATTTATATGTACCTACAAACATGCCTTTATAGCAACCATAAAAATATTTTAATGGGTTTTAGATGTTGCTATTAAATTGAGCTTACTTGTAAGAACATTTAAGAATATTCAGCAACCCTTGAACCAACTTCCCCTCTTCCCTCTGATCGAAAGTTTTGACTAGTTTACCGAATTTCACGTGTCCATCTTTGACTTTTAAGAAGGGGGCTGTATAGGGACAATTCCCAAAGCTATGTATCATGTCGCTGCCCAGTGTAATTTGAAAATGTTCATTTGCTGGATTTAAAGGATCTAGCAAGTTCATTGTGTCATTTGGATTTTGATTTTGAATTAACATGTTGTTGTAATTGTCCTCATTGAGTGAGTTTTGATGGAATGAGGGAGAGTAGTTTGAGAAGTAACTGATGGCTGGTCCGTTTTCTTTGTCTCTATAAATATTATTTTTATTTTTCAGTAGGTAAATTATAACTAAGGAAAGCCGCAGCACTCCACTTTAACATACACAAAATACAGGCGGTACTTATATGCTTAATTAAATATACCTTCCATGGATGTCGATGGTCAAAAGGTTAAAACTATGATATATTTGAGCAGCATTTTGTCTCCGGAGCTGGTGGCCATAGTCCACTCCATTTAGATTCGATTTTAAATAGTTTGTTACTAAACTGAAAAAGAATTTTCAACAAAAGTATAAATTAAGCACAAAAAAAGTATATTAGGCATTTAAATTTGTGAAATTAAATTTCAAGCTTACAATCCACGTCCTAGTTTTTGACTTTTGACTGTATTTGGTTTGGGTGGCATATTTAGTAGAGCACCGATTTTACCCGTTTTTGTCATTCCAAGCCATGTTCCACCTTCTTTCCCGGGTTCGGCGTCCTGGCCTTTTTAATTCCAATTTTTAAAATTATCCATCAATATGTCAATATATTTTAATTATTATATTTTTCCTAACTTACTATCCCATCTTTTTTTAAAAGCATTCTCTACTTACCTGCTACAATAGCGGGTTGACATTCCCAACAGTATGCCTCTTTTGAAGGTCTCGAATAGTACTCGTCCCTATTAGCCGCAAGAATTAGCTTATATTTTCCTTGAGCCGGATGGCAGTCCGTATGGAGGTATAAGATGCACATTTTTCCGTTTTTATTTTGTTCTTTATATTTAGTCAGTCGGTTCCGGTTCAATGTTTAATTAGCTACTTATCTACTTAGGTATCTAAAAAGTATCTATGCTATTTCGGTTTGGGTATATTTTATTATTTTTTATTTATTGATTCACTACACTGCGCACTGCCCAATTTCAAAAACAAAACAAATACTGAAGAATCTTAATTTTGCATAAAATATTGTTTTTTATTTCTACTGATTTCTCCAGTGCGGTGTGTTTCTATTTTGTGGGAAAAGATATTTGTAATTAATTTTTGTAAGAAGGAGAATTAATTAAATGGGACACGTAGACCCGGAAACCTTGTCACTTTCACGAGTTTCTAGTTAATTTTGTTCCTGTCATCTCTCATTCCTAAAACTGCTGATCATGACTTGATTAGTTCCCTGTGCTTTGAACTTTGTTCCTTATCATTCGAATGTTTGAATTTTTAATTCGATAAATAGTATGTATGTACTTATGTGTCGAAGTTGAATTTAGGTATTCACTAGTTAACTCTTTTATGAATGTGTCCCTATATGTGTATATCCTTGAAGCGGTTATTGTCTTCGGCACTCGTGTCAATTGTCAATTTTATTCATTGTTTTTTTTTACTACCAGTAAAGTCAGTGTCAGTCATGAGAGTAGTAGAAGTATTGCACTTTGCACGAGCTTAATACTCGAGTATACACTCGAGGTATGTACTTTGTAGGCGTGTTCTGACGTCAATTCCGTAGGTCCGCACTTGAATATGCATACTTGATATTGCATAAATTACATTATTTAGATTAGTTAATTAGGATTACTTAAGCACTTTCAAATATTTTGTATTCCCTACGATTGATTCTTATTTTTTTAAAGAAGGGAATGTACGTAGGTAACTATTAAATAATCGTGGACCAAAATATCTGGTTGTTCCTATGTATGTATGTGCAACAAAAATTGGACGAAATAAAAAAAACCCTGTTAATAATAATAAACTTATCTTTTGTTATTTATGTCGAAGAAATTATTAGAAGAATTCATTAAAATATATAGAGTAGCTGATCTTATATGACGGAAATACAAATTCCGGAACAGCTGTTTTTTCTTTATTAGATGAATTTCCTAAAAATGTGTTTCCTCGTTCAACTTCCACTTTATATACTCACGATCACTTGATTACTTTTGTATCTGTCATCTGTAATCTTCTGTAATTTTGTCAATGCACAGAAACGTATCTGTCGACTGCAACGTAGTTTAAATGTCACAATGCGAAACAAGGAAATAAAGCAGATTAATTTGATGTTTATTATCTGTCTTTATAACATCTACACATCAATAAATTATTGAGAAACTTCATAAAGGAGCTTGGTACTGCGTATTCAGTAAGTTTATAGAGTGCTCATTTTTAGTGACATTGGGTCATAAGCAGCTACAGAACTTTTTATGTGCGACTGCAATGATCGTGGACTTGTTGCTGCTAGCATTGACATCAGTGATAAAGACAATACTGAAGAAATGATTGGTTTTTGTAACATTAGATAACGCAAAACGCAATTAATTTGTTGTTTTGGGGTAAAAGAGGAAGCACTGTAAATAAATACAAAATACTGATAAGATTGTTGTTGTTGCCAGTGTACTGCGTACGGCTACTATTTTTGTAGAATTGCTTACTTAGTTAATGCCAACGGAGGTGTGTCTGCTGTCAGTAGCACCGATGATGACGTCTGTGCTCATCCCTCACAGCGTGGCCAACTCACATTTTTGTTGTTTTTTCCAAACGTTTTTACGCCTAAAATGTGAGAGAATTATCTTACTTCTTGATTAGTAAATTACGAAGAGGAAAAAGGATGAACTATTTACTGTAGAAGTGGAACAACAAATTCCTAGTAGACTAGTAAATGGCTTGTATAGTTTCACTCTCAAACGGCAAATACAACCGAACGAAACTACCTATAAAAAAAGGAAAGGCAATACTTTTAAAGACCCTCCATTCAAAAAATTTTGGAATTGGAAAAACAAAGGAAGGAGAAGGAGTGTTTTAAAATATTTATTAATGAAATCAACCTTGAATTTGGATAGTAATCTCTCGTTCACTCACAAACTCAGCTGTGTATGTTGTATGTGTATCAACCGAAATTTCTTGTTATGCACACATGCCTACAGATATATTTTATAAAGATGCAAAATGTTCTAGTTATTATTCACCGGGGTGAACCGTATTGTATTAAGTAGCCCTATCCGTCTCTTGTATAGTTCTACAGTGGATGAAAGCAACTCGGTACGCATTATACGACGCACTTTTTTGACATAATCCTCTCAAAAATGTACATATTAGTTTACAAAGTTTACTTTTGTTTTTATTTTTATTGGTTTGTAACATTCTAAAGTGAAATTTTATGCACATATTTATTTTGAGCCATTATGTATGTCTACTTGGAACTGCAAAGGATGCCTTGATGCCTATTTAGATTTAGATAGCTTATTTTGCACTTGAGAAAGCTTCCAAAGTGCATACATACATAATTGTAGGGAACTAACGAGAAGTATATCTGTGGTAATTGTGGGTATCTTAACCATCCTTCTGCTTTCCTACCCTGGCTGGTTATTCATTCTCATTGAGACATTTAGTGATTGGTGTTCCTTCCCCTTTATCTTTTCCCTTGCTGAAACTTGGAAGTTTCAGATTTCGTCGTCGACACTCTGCAGTGTCTACAGCATTGCATGGGCAGAGAGATTTTTAGGTGGGCATTCTGTGAAGGTTAGGCTAATAATAGCGTGAACATAAAATATATTTCTCCTTCTCAAATTCAGTAGTCAGTCTTAACCTCTCTCTATTCCCCGATAGTTAGTATAAGATATCATATGTATAGGTGCCTGTCTCTCGCAGTAAGGCTATATTTTTCCATCTCTAATGCATACCTAAATGCACTCTCAGAGTAAGATTATACTGACGTTTTGGATGTGCTGCATTATGCGCCTACTTTTACTCTTTCCTTCCCCACAGTTACCTAAAACAGAAAAAGTTCGTTCTTTCGACTGGAAGGGAAACGTCACTCCAAAACTGTAAGACAAGCCAAGAACACTTTCGGAAACAGCTGAGAAAGTCCTCGCTGTCTCAGCATTCCCGTGGGCCGGGGGCTATTTTGTAATTCAGTATGTATCTAACAGGGAATTTTTTTGCAAGTAGTTTATTTCACATTTTGACATTTAAAAAACTAGGGTAACACAATTTATTCTAGTGAAATGCAAACATCACATATTATTTTGAATATAGGATAGGTACTTAGGTAGATTTATTATGACGATATTTGGAAAGCCCTTAATTCCGTGTACTTTTGATTCTGATGATTATTGCTATTGCATTGTGGGAAAGTCATTCTGTGAAGAAAAAAGATTAGAGTACCTACTGTGGCAGTAGTAGCTTTATACGAAGATGCGCAATTTCTTGCTAGCCCATAGATACTTTGTGTGCCACATTTGTCGATTAAAACATTGATTGTGCAGCGTATTATGCTCTGCCGCAAAGCTTTTAATGTGCCTATTGCAGTTTTAATCATCATCATTTTAATGTGTTTTCCAAAGTGTGTATGTGCAGAGTATGTATGTCGAAATATTTTCCATGTAGAGTCTGTGTGTCAGCTAGTGAGGCAACGTATTGTAAAACTAAATTCTTGAAAAAGAACCGAAAGAAGAAAGAAGCAAGGGGAGTGTTTATTAAAGCACCTCAAGAAATAAAGGCGCAAAGCATGGAATATTGAATAGAATGACAGATTACACATCACACAGTAGACAAAAGTCACTACTTACTCATTGTCATGGGCAGCCACTCCAGGGTCATTGCTTTTTTCCACAAGGATTTTTTTCACACATTTATTAACTCGCAGGCTGCTTTGCTGTGTGTGCTTTTCACTGACACTCACGTTGCGTTGTTGCTCGTGTATGTAGTTATGTAACTCTTGTCTAATGTTTCGTCACGGAGTTAAAAGTCAAAGGTTCACCATTTCCACATCTCACTAGTCAGCTCTGTGATGTGAGGAATTCCATTGTATTTGCTTCCATAAGGAATTGCTTCACTCTCACTATTGTTCCCTTTTTATTGTACTTTTCAATTCCTCCCGTAAAAATCAAAGTTAAAAATTTAGGATCTACCCATTCATTCCCTAGTCTGTTTGTCTCCAAAGAGTACCAGTAGTTGAGTTGGTCGTAAATCAATTGTTAAATCATGTTGAGTGTGTTCAGTAGGTCTTCGTTTCATTCTTTCGTCAAATCTTCAAAATCATTAAATTAATTGCATTTTTAATTTTTTTTTAATTCCAGACGGTAAAGGCGGACGTTGGTTGTGGAGGAAGTGCCAAGTTAGAAATTTTCATTGTGTCGTCAGCGTTTGAAGGACTGGCATTGCTCAAGCGACACAAGGCAGTTCAGTCAGCTGTCCGCACAATCCCTCACTACGAAGCAAGAATCCACGCCATCACCATCACTAAGTCTTTCACGCCAGCTCAGTACGAGGCCCAGAAAACTGATTAACGAATTTTATCCGATTAGCTGTATTTACCAAATTATAAAACATCGACAATTTAATCATTGTACAATTGAGTTCCATACTGTTATCACTAACTAATCGAGAATAATTTAATAATTGAATCCCCTGAAGAAAAATTGGAAATGTCGGGAAAAAGGACAGTCAATGTGTGCTCACCCGGCAAAGTCATTCTGCACGGCGAGCATGCTGTCGTGTATTGTAAAAAAGCAGTGGCTGTGTCCGTGAGTTTATTTACAAGTTTAGATATTCGTGTCAGTGATGAATCTGACGAAATCTCCCTTCTATTCCCTGCTGTTGGTTTGGATCTCAATATCAAATTAAGCGATATTAAATCCTTACAGTCTCGATTAGGTGACAACTTCAAATTTTCCAAATTGAACGAACAGAATCCAATTCCATTGGACACCCAGTCTCAGGAAATTATTCAAGAATTTACTAAAAATCTTCCCTTTTTTTCGAAGCTGGATCATTCGACGAATCAAAATATTGCTTATTCTTCCGGTCAAATCAAAGCCACAGAAGCCTTCCTTGGGCTCTACGCGGCCCTGTTTAACGAGGCAGTCCCACTTTTATTCGAAATTAAGACGGAGCTCCCCGTGGGGGCTGGGCTGGGAAGCTCAGCTTCCTTCGGGGCTGCTTTAGTTACTGGGATTCTGCGATGGACTGGAGAAATTTCAAAGGAACTTAATGACGCTGATAGACTCAAGATTAATCGATGGGCTTTCTTCAGTGAGAAATTCGTTCATGGAACTCCAAGTGGAATTGATAATCACGTGGCCACCTACGGAGGGGCCGTTGTGTTTCAGAGAAAGCCAGAAGGTCAGGGAGAGGCTGCTGAGGTCATCCCTTGTCCAGAAATCAGAGTTATTCTTGTGGATACAAAAGTGTCAAGATCAACGCATCAAGTTATTCAAAAGGTATTTATCCATTTCGCAGGTTAAGAGTAATTAATTTCTAGCAGGTTCCTATAAAGCTATTGAACAAATTGATTTACAGGTAAACGAATTAAAAGCGCGGAGTTTGGATACTTGGAAGAAAATTATTGATGACATTGGCCTCCTAGTTGAGAGAGCGGTTGAGGAAATTCGACAAAATAATTCCATGAAATCCCAACTTTTTCTTGAAAACCATGAGCTGCTCCAGTCGCTGGGCGCGTCCCACGCAGCTCTGGACAAGATTGTCGGAATAGGTGGAAGTTTCGGCTTCCATGGGAAGCTAACGGGAGCTGGTGGCGGCGGCTGTGCCTTCATTTTTATTCCTGCAGAAGCCAAGGAGGAGGCGGTGACTTCACTCAAGAGTTCATTGACCGACAGTGGCTTTCATTTTTGGGAAACACAGTTAGGTTGCAGCGGTGTTCGATTGGAAGAAAATTATTTGTAACGTAATAATAATTAATTAATTAAATAATTAATTAATTACTATTAATTTTAGTTCATTTAGGATTATTGTCAAAATTTTCTAAAAACTTGCGAATAGCTTTTTGTTGAATGTTTGCTTAGTACAAGATTTAGTGAACCATTTTTCCATTTAATAAACTTAGGGTTTGCGCTTGTTCATCTCTCTTTATAATTCCGCTCACAATTTATAAAATACATCTAGGGACCTCAAGTATCAAGAATTTGTTAGAAATAAAATGGTTATTCTATAAAGTATGCTGCAATCCATCATTTGTTATTTTGATTTAAGTATAATCACAAATTATTGCGAAAAAGCTGCACTAAATTAAACTTGCATTGTGCAAAATTAAAAAGTGAATGAATCCGAAATTCCTTCCACGTATGTATAATTTTTATTTTTGCTATTTATGAGATACACGTAACTAACTGTAGCAGTTACGTTACGTTCTTTTTTCCGTTATAGCGATTTAATCATCCTAGACTTTACCTCGGCATTATTTTCAGTCAGACCACCTTCCATCCAGATCGCAACTTGGGGCGCTGCACGCTAATGAGTAGTTACAGGCTTACGTACATATAATATTCTACTAAGTCAAACTGCGCATATCCAAATTATTAAAAGCAAAAAAGATATCCGCGCTGTACAAACAGGTTTATCTTTTTTTCACGAATGCTTTCCAGAAAAATTTTGAATGCTGAAAAGTATGCAATAATTATTGTAGACTTTGTAAAATTACAAAATATGCAGTTATGCAAAGTATGAAAATTATTCCACTTAAAATTATTACATTTACATACTAATATTTTATTGTGGCATTCCTTCCACCTACATGTATAGAGAAAAGTTTACCAACATTTTATACTTTCTACCTGTTTGTGCCATAAATTTACGTGGTATATTTTCAACTCAATTATTCCACAATCTGTTAGAATTTTATATTTTTGATCTCCACAATTTCCAGAGGCCCTGATGAGATTCAATGAACGTATTGACGGCATGTTGACTGGATCCAGGGGCAAAAGTGACGCCGTAGCCGCCGTGTCCATAATTGTGTATCACCTACAGTAGAAAGCTCATTATTTTCCAATTTTGTATTTAAAATATAATTATTAAGTTATCTCAATTGAGTCCTTGTTTGACGTACTTTGATGTCGTGAGTTCCGTCCTTAATAATTTCCAGTTCGGATCTAACTCCACCATCCCTATAAGGTCTCAACCCCGCCCATTCCCGAATCACTTGTCCACCTTTTAAATTCGGCAAAAGTCTCGTGCAACGCTCCCATATGCCGGCACTATCGTGTGGGTCGATAGTTGTATTGTAATTGTCAAATTGCCTCGTTCCCCCCAAAGTGACTTGATTCATCCCGGGTATTATGTACGTGTCCGAATTGGAGTAGTAGAACATTTTGACCCATGGCGCTTTCACCTATAAGTATTAAGTCCACACAGAATTAAAAGTGCGATGCTAGCAACCCGTATACATACATAATATACTGTATATAAATATATCAAGAACTAAAAAGAATTGTAAATCGCTCTTAAGTTAGAAAGAAGTCTGTTAAAAACCGAATAGTTTCACAGCGATAGGCATTTTCGAAATGGAGGTTATAGGTATAGACGTTTCAATTAAAAATTAATAGAATTTGTTTTGCTGAAAATAACATTTGAAACAAGTAGTTTTGAAGATGTGACATTTTGAAAAAGTAACCTATCTTGTTTAGATTTAAAAAGTAAAGGCTGGCACTTAATTAGAAGCTATTTAGCTGCAAATTGATTTTGGATCCAATTTTAAATTGAAGTTTGCGGAGAAAGTGCTGATGAATGATTAGTTGCCCAATTAATTATCCCTAATCAGTCACATAATTATTATTATTTTCTTTTGACAAGTCTTTCCCTGAAAAAAGATTTCAAATGTGTATCCGAAAGCTTGGAAAGTTTGAATAAAAGAAACGTTTACCGCAATCCATTACCTCCATGTATCTAATTTAGTAATAATTATCCCTAATCACTTACCTTGAAAACTTGCCCTCGAATGGGAACAACGTTATCATCGTTGCAAAGCCACTTAGCCCCTAGTCCCGTACAGTTAAAAATATAGTCGTAGTTGTGAAGGTCTTTGAAGCTGTCGACACGTCCCTGGGTCACCCGTATGCGATCTTTAACCCTTTTCAATTATTTACAGCAAAAGAGTAGTTTTAAAAATACTTCATACGCAAACATTGAAACTAGCAATATTAATTTTGTAGCGTTCAAACATTTCCTACCGCTCAGTCAGCCACTGCAAATGAAGCTGGGAGTCAATGACCATGGTCGTGAAAAATGAGCCATGTCGCCAGTTTCCTGGACAAATCGTGAGTTCTTCTTCCGTGACACGTCTGTAGATTGGAACTAGATTCTCCAGCAATTTATTCTAGACATTGTTATAACTCAATTAATCTACTGTTATTAAATTAATATTTAAATTCTTAATGGCTAAATTTCGTTAAAAATTCTACCCTAGTAGTATCAGTTTCATCGTCGGAAAATAAATATCCAGAAACAGATTTAACACCATGCTTTGCTGGTGCCTCAGATGAATTGAGAAGGTCATTGTAGTGAGCATAGGAGTCTTTTATCCAGTTTCTAAAATTTAATTTCAATTATGCTATGCATTTAATTTAAAAATGATTTTTTAAAATCTCCATTGTCCATTACACATAATTAAAATTGAATTTTGAGAACTTTTCCATTTTTGCCTCTACAAGGCACAACAGAAATGAAAGCTTTTACGTGATTTACTTTGCTATCTCGCCCGTGGCATCTCCGCTCACGTGGAATCCGCCTCCCGGTCTAAAGATCCCAGCTGCACCGTGACTTGTCGTTTCCTCCCCGAATTTCTCCGAAATCAAATTGACTTGTGAATTCGGGAATTTTGCCAGGAGTTCATTCACCGTTGACAGGCCCACAATACCCGAACCAACGACGCAAAATTTCATTCTCTTTTTTGTTTTGAATTCGACCCACTATTCTGTATTATATCGTTCTTTCCTCCACACAAAAATTTCTTTTTAGTAAGTAACTAAGCACGAGGCCCGAAGTCTCAATCTTTATGCACAACAAGTTTGTTTCAGTAAATCTGCCGATTATATGTAATTAACTTAAACTTAAGAAATAATTCTGTACAAAAATATAAAGGACTGTTGGTCTTGTTTAAAGAGAGTGATTCCTTATCAGATTGAATTATTAGAGGAATAACCTTGGGAAGTCCAGTCTATTCGAGACTATTTTAATACGGACAAATGCAGTAAACATATCCTGCCCAATTTACGGGTAAAAATAATAATTAATAAATAATAAAAAATAAATCTATAAGCTCCATCTGTATGAACGCAAGAGTTCCATTGTATTGATTAGAGTTAGCGTTCGAAATTGTACAAAGGTTTTTCAATTATGTAATACTGATATACGTCATATACCAACTTTTAGCAGCAATCAATAACTTACTTTGCTTTGTTGCTCTTTTAACACGTAAACACTGTGTATTGTAGTGTACTTAATTGCTTTATTGTCAAGTTATCTCACAATTAGCACTAATACACCGTAAAGATACAATAGTAAATATGGTTTCAACTTGTTAAAAATCTGTTTTATCTTTTCAAAAATGGAAATTATGTACTATGTTTTGCAGTAAATGAATTTATCGATGTACTGTTTTAAAAGACATTAAACAATAACAATTGGTTAAAATTTTAATTAGACACCAATGCACCAATGTTTGTATTTGCTGTGCTTTTTGCTAAATATTATTTATGATTTATTAAAATTCCTCGTACATAATGAGTTAATGCTTTTTGAACAGTTAAAACAGGCTCTCCGTATGTAAGTAAAACGATAGACTTATTTTTTCAGTTCTATTCCAAGTCCTAATTTCAGAGAGTCTGATTTCTATTTCTCAATACGAGCATAAATTGCTCAAGTATCAACAAAGTTAGGTATTTGAATTGATATGTGCATTGAATGTCCGTAGTTGAACCTTGACCTTCCAGTTTGATTTGGTGCTTAAGCTGAGTATTGGAATAACTCTGGGAATACGTTTTCTACTTCAAAATGAATATGAAATTAAATATTTTATACAGGCATGCCAGTAATGCAATAATTAAATGTATGTAGGTACATATGTACCCAGGTTTCTAAAAGCTTCCCTGAGTATACAAACAATTCTGAATTAATTAACTGTAATTAATTCATAGACTGAGCTTCATACCCACAAAAATATAATTAAATGAATGAACTAGATATCCTCGTTTAGGAAGCAAAGTGATGCATATAAGCAATTATATATGCAAAGTACACGCATGGATTGGATAAACATCATTTTGCTTTTAATTTTAAGAGCTTCTGAATATGCAGCTTTTAACTTAGTACTAATTACAGTTTGTATTTTTTAACATACAACAGCATAGAGAATAGAGAATCAAGACACCTTCCTCCCTCATTTGAAAATGTTTTGTATGGACAGATCCCACGGAAATGATCGGATGTTAGTGTAAAAATGCCAAGCAACATCAGGAATCGTCGAATTTTTTGATTTTATTTTTTTATTCATATTAATAGGAAATTATTAATTATTATCATTATCCTCTGGTCATTAGTCTATGCTATTTATATTATTCCTTTTTCATTATATCAGAATCTGTAGTTTGTTCTTCTTTGCTTGTATCATAGCAGGTAATTTAGTAAATTAGAAAATCTTCCGTTAAAATATTTAAATATCACCGCATTTTCAATTCTCATCACGCCACGGTTCAATTCAACACGACGATAACGACAATGACAATAATAAATAATTAATTCAAAATACAAGTATTTACTGATCTATCCATACGCCAGCATTTTTCAATTACTGGGAATATAAATGAACATAGTGTAAGTAGAATAAAACGAATTCAATGTCACTCGATATCGTTTAGTACAGGTATGTAATTAAATAATATTAATTCATTGATCACGTTACTTTTTTGAAGGAAAATAACTCAAGTAGTTATCACTACATACATAAATGAAATTTTACCTTCGAAAGTACAACAATTTTATTATTAGATCAGTTCGAATTCAAGTTCAACGTCAAAAAGAAAATCGGAAAGAAAAATATAATCACAACAAACGAAAAATTGTGAAACAGCTCACTTAAAAGATTAGTCAGACCAACTACGCGATTTACTTCAAAAGTATATTACCTATCATTATATTATTATTATAAAACTATCGTGTAAACAAATTCAGCTAATTTTTGAAAGAAATATGAATCAACGAAGAAAAATATAAATTCGAAATCCTTAAATCTCTCACGTCAGTCCCCCCCTGTTTTACCAAACACATTGATATAGAAAAAATATCAAGTCACAAATGTTTTATATAGTGAATAATTACTCGTTACACCTCTTCCTTAATGAAATTGTTACAAATTTCACTCTTTTTCTTTGCCAGACCATAAATTTTTGAATTTTGTAAAATCACATTAATCACATACCTACCTATGATTATTATAGTAATACGTTATTATAGTTAAATATGTACTTTTATTGGGAAATAAAATTAACGGACTTCCTCTTTACCCCTTCTACTGGAATCAAAAAAACTAAAATTCCAAAATTAGTTTTTAGTACAACTTGACATTTAAATTACTTACTGATACTTCGTCGATTTCGACTGTAACAAGATAAGATACTACGAAAAAATGTATAGATCAACTTTGAGTGTAGGTATGTAGGTTCACATTCAACGAGCAATACATGGATGTGTAACTGTATTATTTAATTAGATGGAGTTATGATGTAGACACAATTTTAAATTGAAATAGAAACTTCAAAATTTAACACGTATCAACAAGTCGAGGTTTTTAAAGTAAAATATCGTCTTCCATGTAATTGGGGCCCGACTTGGATGGGCAGAGACTAAGAACGGCACAAGGCTTGCCTTTGTCAGTGGCTTGAGCGAGGAGACTCATTAGGTATGGGCCATAGTCTTCGATCATGTCTTTGCACTGTAGGAAATAAAATACAACACAAAAAATTAAGATCGATTGATTCCTTCCTTTCTAATTTTAATTCTTTAAATTAAAAACAAAATTAATTTAAAATGAGTAATTTAGGACTATGTATACTAGTATATTCTCATGTACCTCACTACGGTATCTCGTAGGCATGATCGGACAGATTTTCTCTGCAATTTTATCGACTGAAGTTTCTACTTTAGGATCCTCCAGCATGGCACTTAAGTAATCGGACAAAACCATACAAAGTTGGCAACGGCCCAATGTCACATCCTTGATTTCTGTGTAAAAATTAAATTATTAAATAATTAAAATATTAGATTATTTTGGTCCTTTAACACCTGGCTTTCACACTTTTACAAATCTGCGAAACTTACGATCCAACTCATGAATAGCAGATCTCATCACACCAATTTTATTGTTGGTTTTGCACAAGCCGATCTTGGCACAGATTTCAGCTGGATCCATTTCTTGAGCCAAATAATTTATGACCATGTCACTGTAGTCGTCCACAAAGTCCTTGCACTGCTGTCGTACTGTCTTGGGCAAGTAGTCACAAGCATGTTCCACTGCATCCCTGATTTCTTTCTGTACCCGTTTACACAGAATAAAATTCAAATGAACGTCGTATGTTTTTACAAAAGGATAGTAATACACTGTAATTTCTTAACAAGAAACCCATGTTTTACATACTATGCACACTTAGGTTATTTACCTCGGTAGCATTATTTTCTAGACGTTGATCCAGCTGGGTAATGACGAACTCACAAATGACACACTGATTTCCACCCACAGTGGTGTGACCCACTTCATTGTTGATCTCATCCGACTCAAAGCTAGCATCAATTTCTCTATCTTGCTCGTCCAAATCTCCCTTAAAAAGTCCCGGGAACTTTTGCTTCAAATTCTCAACCTCTCCCTTGAGAATAGTTGGTGGCATGAATCGGTCAAACGGAAGGGCAGAATCGACAACAATCTTGAGAGGCTTGGTTGGGGCAGCGGGTGGGAGGATTTTATGAGAAGTGGATGGAAGGACGCAGAGGTGGAGTGCCATGCAAACTTCCCGGGCAGTAAATGAAATGACAAGCATCTCCCCAATTTGATTTCCATAGTAAGTCATGAAGTTAAGGCAGTCGGATTTCAGTGTGTGGGGCATGACGTAGCAAACACTGTCCAGAGCTTTATCGATAGCTTCCTGCGAGTTATAAATAAAGAAGTGTCAATTTAGTTATTTTATAAAAACAACTGCAAAATACACAAATCTTAACAATTCATCCACTTTGCAAATATTGTGGGATTATTTCTGGTTTGGGTGAGTGGTTAGTCCAAATATAAGTTTTTACCACGCTTCCAAAAAATGCGAAACATAGTATTAACGTTTTGAAAGACTGCAAAATCTTAAGCTTAAAAAATATAATTACGTACCAACGTATCCGACAAAGTATTCGAAGAGATTTAAAACATAATAGAATATTATAATTAAATGCTATCCCAATGATGATGCAATAGTCAACACTTCACGTACCTTCGTTCTGTTTGCTCCAACCATATTAATAACCTTTGCCACGGCAAAATGACACAAAGGACAGGTGGGCACATCCGTGTATTTAGGTTTCTGGTCCTTTCGAACAATTGGTGGTCTTTCTCGTTCTATATCACCACCACCCAGTAAATGTTCTTTAGGCTTGTCACACGCTCCCAGTTCTGGACAAATCTAAAAGTAAGCACATGAAAAAACCGAAATTGAGAGAAATTCCACAACGCATGGGAAAAACATTGCGTAATAATATACCTAATAATACATCCTCACATATACCAGTATACGAATGTATTGAATACAGAAACTGCAAAAAAAAATAAAAAGTTGACATACTTTTGAAGGATCCATTTCTTGGGCAAAGAGGGTGATGATAGATTTGCCATAGTCGTTGACGAATTGTGTGCATTCGTTGTTCATCTCTTGAGGGAGAACAGAACAAAGTCGATCGACAGCCTCTGTAACCTTTTCCTCAGTCTTGGGATCCTCGATGTAGTTCTGGAGGAAGTGAAGAGCGTACTCACACATGGCACACTGGGGCTTATCCTTTGGATTGATTGTGGCATTGTTTAGTTGAATGGCTTTCTTTTCGTCGTCACCAGTGAGTCTCTCAGCTGGCAGAAGTCCCACCATAGGCATTGTGTCCAACTGTTCATCCGAACCCCAGTCATCAATAATGTCATCGTCAGCCCCGAGTGTCATTCCTCCGTTGGGCAAGATAGTCATGATGGGACCATTTGAAGATTTCACATCGCCAAAAAGCTGCAATCATAAAGTGTTGTACTTACTGTACTACAGAGTACCTTCACATTTGCTCCATGTTTTGATGTTATAGCTAATTTTTATATCTAGGCTATCCAACTACTTCTCTTTAACTTAGTTTACAGCCTACTGCTTTTCAATGATTACTTATTACGCCATAGTGCCGCTACTTATTGTATATAAATTTGTGGGTTATCACCTACGCAGTATATCATGTGACAATTTTCGAAAATGTAGTAACATGTTTTCCACTTTTCTTGAGATGTGGTTTGTAAATACCATTGGAATTAATTTTTGAATAAACCATATAATGCATCGGAGGAGCTTTTCTGCAGGTATCGTCTCAACTCATATTGCGCATTAGAAGTAGGTATACTCGTATGGCCAAATATTTTAAATGCCCCAAACCTTTTGAGCTGAGTTATACATACGTACCTATGTGCAATCAGTCCATTGGTACACTTACGTTTTATTTTCTCTATACCCCTTTCCTTTTTCGTTCGTGCGTCCTACCTTTTAACCTTTACGCAAGTACTTATACTTTACGCAAGTATTTCTTTTTTCTGTCTGGTAAGTATATAAGTACAGGTGATACGAACTGTAAGAAAAGTATATATGCTGTCCGCTTTCAGAATCCAGCTCCAGTCGCAGCCACATACACACCTACCTGAATTATGTATAAGAACTGGAAGTTTTAAAAGAAGATTTCTTCTACAAAGACAGCAGGCAAAGATCATAAATCAATCAAAATTTGAAACTAATCTAACCCTGTCAACAAATGTCACCCATACGCCTTTAAAATTCAATTCACAATCGCCAATCGTAATCTTACGTGCTGCTGTTGCGCTGGATGAAGTATACCTACGAATAAGTCTGTATCTGTGTGTGGCAATATTTTCAAGCAAGGTAAGTACATACAACAAATATCTATCCATTCAAGTCTACAGATACTATGAGACCCCAAAGATAAAACGATCAATTTTATTTTCTTGATTTGAGGTCACCTCACATTTCCTTGTCACATGCTAACAACGTAACAACTAAGGAAGGATAGCGAAAGCAAACAAAATTGGATAGCAACGCATCAACGCATAGCGTGGATGCTAGTTTTTTAATTAAACTTTACCAAATTTATGTCAAAGGTGGCCAAGTGGTCTTCACCGGACATGATGTCAAGTTGAAGTGTTATTGGCTAGATGTTCGCACAAATGCACATTGTAATTTTTTGCCATTTTAGCGGCCATTTGGAATTTTTCTCCCAAAAATCAAAACACCTTCAAAATTTT
>JAQFZC010002840.1:0-21126 GCA_034695205.1 Dicyrtoma fusca
AGTTTCTGGTGGCCGTTGCGTAATTTACTTACTTTAAAATAGAGATAAAACTAGAGACCTAGTTGAAATCTCATCAATACATAGTTGCTATATGGGTATAGCAATTTTTAAATATGTATATCTAGAGGGGCAGAAGGGCAAAAGGTGAGTGTCGCACTCATTCTCGCGTCTCTAATCACACTCAACAGTACTGTGCAACTCACAACAATGAAAAATTAATTATTATCACAGTAGTTGCTTGAAGCCTCAAGAGACCCCGTAATTATTATCTAGAGGCATATACATACACGATGATTACATGACATGCATTATTATTATTATGATTATGATTTCTTGTGCATTTGTAGATACAAGGATCTTCCTTTGCCATGTGTGTGTGTGTTCGACTGCTTGTGTGGAGAATATTGGGAGCAAGCCTTAAAATGAAGGAACTGCGTTGGGATTTGTACATGTGATACACTTGTACAGGCCTACCATGGGAGCAAGACGGGACAGCGTTGAGATGGTTATTAAAAATTAATTTTAATAACCATTTAATTGCTTATTTCGCCGAGTCAAGGAAAACCGCGTCCTTAATAAAATGCTAATAAATCAACTTCTATGCACTTCCTTTATGAACATCCCGTACAGTATGTGTAATCAGCTTGGCTATTAACTATCACGCAGGGAATGCTAGCATCTCCCGCTTTTATGCATGTGCAGGGACACACGATGCAAAAATGACATGCATAAGCAATATTTGTTCATGCGAGAAGACGCACGTCCGATGTGATTTGGATTTTATTTTTTTTAATTTCCAAAAAGTAGTATTCACCAATAGAAGATTTTTTTAAAACCTATTCGGAAGTGGGAAAACATGGAAAGAATGTTTTACAAAAGTACCAAAAGTTACCAATTAACTTTCTAAAAAAGACCAAAACTAGAAAATGCATGTTTCAAAAACATTCAAAACTAGAAATTAGCATTTTTCAAAAACATTCAAAACTAGAAATGAGCATTTTTCAAAAACATTCAAAACTAGAAATTAACACTTTCAGAAAGTTCAACACTACAAAATGAGGTTTTCAAAAAAGCCAAAACTAAAAGTTTACGGTTTTCAAAACGATTCAAAACTAGATATATTACTGTTTTGAAAAAGTATAAGTGCAAAATGTACTATTCAAATGCTTAGATATACATATATGTACATAAATATTCTTTTAACGGGTTCTTAGAAGAGTTGCAAAATGTCCTATCTAGGTATGTACATACATGCTTTTGGCAAGGTTCAATATATATATTTAGTATTTACCAGTTTTCAAAACTGTCGGATTCACATGCGTGTATTGTACAAGGTGAAGGTGTCAAAATGGGATTTACTGATTTACATGTTGTTTGAACAGGTGGAATATACATATAGTCTATTTTTGCGAGCTTTTAAAAAGCTTACAGATGTCATCTTGATAATTTTGGGAAACATCTCAACACTATGTATAGCCCGTCTAAAGCCTCGCGATTTCAAATGCAATATTATGCCTCACTTTCCTTCTCAAGTTCTTGAAGATAGGTCCTTTTGCATTAAAAATAAAAAATGAAGCACTAAACTTGATATGATAGGTACTGATGCTTCTTATGCCATGATGCATTACGATAATTGATAATGACATTGGCCCGGGCTAAAATTAAATGCACTATAATTTGATCAGTGTATATTAGCCGGTAGAAATACTAAGAAAAGTCGGTGTGGCTCTTTTGATTGGCAGATGGCCCTCATGTACCTACATGTACTTGTGTTTGAAAGAGGCTGGCTGAAAGATCTGATGGAGGGCCTCAAGTGTGTGACGGAGGAAGAAAGCTTCGCTTCGCTCAGCCGCATACAATAATTCTGATAATCTCCTCATTTCTGGCTCCATTACATACCTCATGAAATGATGAATTGATCCGATGGACGCTTACTTGAGCAGACTCATTGCATTGTGTCGGGTGGGAGGCGGGCTGGTGAGCCACTGCTTTGGCTTTTCCATTTACATTTCCAACACACACACACACACACACACACACACACTACCCGTGAACAGTGAAAGCCAAAGCCAAAGCCAAAGCCAAAGCCAAAGCCAGGCCTCAAAAGTCCGTAGAAAGTAGCACAAACGCTCAAAATCTACAAAGCACATGGTTATATGTATATGGGGCAATCTATAGTCTATATAATATGTAGGTATAAGTATATATATATATCCCTGCTATATAGTACCTCTATGTACATGTATATCCGTATCCTTGTTCGTGCCACTACTGCTCCAGTTCCAGTTTCAGTTCCAGTTCCAGCACCCATCAGCATTTAGCTATCAGTGACGGCATTTTCCTATTTACCTGCAAATACACCTATGCAACCACCGCCACCGCACTAGGTACCACTGACGTACGACGAAGGCCCTTCCAAATACTATCTTGAAGCTCACAATTGTTTTTACAAAATTTATGAAAGTGCAAAATGGGAGTTTATGGTTTTTTAACATACATACTCGAAACTGGGAAACCATGGAAAGAATGCTTTACTAAAGTGCCTTTACTAGCAATTAAGGCTTTCACAAGGGTTAGAACTAGAAATACAATTTTCAAAGACATTCAAAACCAGTAACTAAGACTTTCAAAAAGGTCAACACAATAAAGTAACATTTTCAAAGAGATGTAAAACAAGAAATTAGCACTTTCAAAAAGGTCAAAACAAGAAATTAACACTTTCAAAAAGGTCAAAACAAGAAATTAACACTTTCAAAAAAGTCAAAACAAGAAATTAACACTTTCAAAAAGGTCAAAAATAGAAATCAAAACTTTCAAAAGAGTAAAAACTGGAAACTAACATTTTCCAAAAGGTGTAAAGCTAGAAACTAACACTTTCAAAAAGGTCAAAAATAGAAAACAACACTCTCAAAAGGGTCAAAACTAGAAATCAGCCCTTTCAAAAAGGTCAAAACAAGAAATTAGCATTTCAAAGAGATGTAAAACTAGATCAATAGCACCCTTTCGAAAAGGCTAAAAAACGCTAAATGTGTTTTTTACTTTTTAGGGTCAAACTAGACCAAAATAGACCACACGAATGTCTGTAAAACCTGCCTAAGAAAAGGTGTGGATGACAGGTATGTATTCCTTCAGTGGCAACAGCATCTCTCTGCCATAATAAATGCAAGGCCCCATCGCCTACAGAGTGCAACTATACATATATATAACCTACCTACACTACTATACCTACCAACACCCGCAAATTTACCTTACCACCTTTCTTATCTGCCCAGTTCACATTGAAGCAGAAGAGCTACATTAAGGCCCATACATATGTACACACACTATTTTGATGTCTATTCCGTTTTCCTAGAGGCAAGGTAGCTAGCTGAAGGTATTTGTATTTGCACAGATCTGTAGATCCCTTTTAGAGTAAATATAGACTTTTGAGGTGGTATTTAAAATTGAGTTTGCATGGGTGGATCTATAACGGTGGCAATAACATTGACACTATTGACAGGGAGCTCGTATAGGTACAGAGCTATATACGTAAGAATCTGCCGGGTGGGCTTATCGTAGGGAACATTGGAGAATAATGTAATCCTTGTAACAATTTGCCTAAGATAAAACAAAATACGTCCATCACACACACTACAACAACATACCTAGCATAGGGGCATACCTACGCGTTCCTTCTTTGTAGGGAAAACAAAAGTGGATCAGTAGTGACGTGTGTTGTTGGGACGTTGGATGGATTTTCTAGTCAAAATACTATTCCGTCTACTGCCACCATTATTATTAGCATGCACTCTCTACGGTGTTACTTCATGGGAGCCTGTAACAACCTACCTATACCTACCTGGTCTGTCTGCCAAAAGTCTCATGCAATGATGCATAATTATAGCACACAATACTTTCTGAGGTGTTGTTTTCCTTCCCTGTCTTGTGCCATCACATTTTTGCCCTGGTTTGGGGCATGCCAATTATTACGTCGTCTGTACTTATTCAAGCTATGTAAAAAATAAAACATAATTTATTTTGCCATTTGCCAATTTTTTTTACATTCTTAGTTTATGTAAAGCAATCTGCCATTATGCATTATGAGGAGGCCCAAGTCTCAACTTTGTAGTTGATATTTTAGTAGGTATTATTATTACAAAATCATTACTATAACTGTATTACAAAGGAAACTTGATACGCTTAGCTGTGGCTTGTTTGATGTGAGACTAATATGAAAAGATTTTTATATATACACAGGAATAATAATAAAAATAATAGCATGGAAAGGAGGGCAAGCATATAATATTTAATGCGAGCGGCAATCACGGCAGTATGTAGTGCAAGTAGTATATATACATATATGCTGTCTAGCTAGTAAGAGTGCACACGTGTAAAACACAATTATGAAGCAACTGCCGACTGACTGACTTATCGACGACGGAATAAAAAATTGTTTTAAAAATGTGTAAGAATAAACATGTGACGTGTGGGAGAGAAAACAATTGTAGTTGAAATCAGGAGAGACCACATTAGACGAGGAATTCCAGCGATTCATTGATAAAAAAGCCTCCAGACACAACAAAGTGTGTAAACTAATAGGCTAGGTATGTAGGTATATAGAAGGCCTATACCTATACCTATACCGTCAATTCTAAATCATATAAAATATTTCTCTTGTAATAATATCACTTATCACAAACTAAATGTGGGAATGCCAAAAGAAAATAGACCAAAATCAAAATCAAAATCAGACTCAAAAGCAAACACACAGTCGGCAGTGCAAATAACTCAAATCTACAACAAGAAGGAAGGAAAACCTTGCATTTACTACATCCTACGAAAAGTACCTACAAAAGCAAAGCCAAAGCTCCACATTTTGTAGCCAATTTGGTTTGATTTATTAATCGATCTGCCGTAATATTTGAGAGAGCCCTGCCCAAAAATATCGAAAAAATGATGGGATGGATTGTACACAGTTTATGAGCCACAATCATAATCATAGTAATTATATATAAAAATATCCATGAACGAGTTTCACCTGGCAAATCAAAGACTCTGACCTGTTTGAGCACACAGACAAACACACACACACACACACACACACACACACACACACACACAGTGTAGAAGGGAGAGATAAGCGAGCGTGTGGTGAGTGCTCGAGAAATCATTATCATTATCACACCCTTCAAGCGAACAATGTAAACTCTTTTTTTTTCTAGGGCAAACTCGTGGACAAAATCTAATGGAAGGGAAGGCATGTACGTACGTATGTACATAGCAGTGAGTTAAGAGTGCAAAATAAAAGGCAAAAGCCGCAGCAAAAATATATGCAAAAGCCAAAGTCCAAGCCAAAGCCAAAGCCAATCACCGAGTATCCATAGAATCCACACTCTTGTCATTTTTATTATGCTCTCAATCTCAATCCTCTCTACTCATGGATTTTATTTCATTTCCTTTAATTGCACCACACGCCACAATCTCCATACAAAGTACCCCCACAACAAACTGGATGATGATGAGACACATTATGCATCCTGGGCTGAGAAGCAAAAAACTGGGCCAAAACAACCTTTTCACTCATTCACTCTCAAAACCACAAATCAACGAGATAGTTTACAAGACGATTTTCTACTCGATTTAGTAATTAATACATCCATCTTATTTCCTTTTCAAATTTCTTATGTAATGTGTAATTTGAGACGTTATGCAATAATGGAATTACATTTTTTCTCTCCATTTAGCCCACTTTGCTTCTCAAGCCAAGGATCCAAATCTTCCCTCAGAACAGAACCAAATGAATCCTACTGCCACGAGCGAGCTACATATTTCATTCATAATAAATCCATTAGGTTGGTTGTTCCTTGGTTGTGTGGCTTTGGGTTTTGTTGTGTAGTTTGGGGCACAGAGGAGACAGAGGCTTTTGTTTTTGGTCTTTCTTATGGAGAAGAGCAGGAATAAATAGCATAGCCTCTGCCGTGTCCGTTGCGTTGGTAGGCAGTCAGGGAGTGATTCATTGTATGTTAATGGGAAGTAAAGGATGAAAACAAGCCGTTTCTACTCTTCATGATAAAGTGAGCTTGAGAGATTTACTCATTATAAATTGTATTAATTGTCGGGGGCTTTCGCTGAAGCAGAGAGAGAGAGAAAAAAAAATAGGAGAAAAAAAGGAAGGCAGGAGTCTAGTCTATTTTACACTTGGTGTAAAGTGTATGTGTGTGTAGGTATAGGGCCCATGATTGCGGAGATGCTGGGGAAAAAATTCATAGTAGTTGACATTCCACACGGAATTCCACGGCAAGAATATATAGAGTGTGAAGATCCAGTGAGGAGAAGGAAGGAGGAGGTTGAACTCAAAAGGAGTTTTTTTCTTCTTCTTTCTCTCTCTCTCTCTCTCTTTACTTCATCTTCCGCAACATCCACATTGTCTTTGAATCTCTCCTCCATAGTTTTTCCATGTATTTTCAGTCCCTATACTCGCTGTATTACGTCCATAGAGAGAGTTCTGTACTTTTCTATTCTGATTTCTACATATTGTATTGCTTACAGTTGTACATAGTATACTGTCACAACTGACGAGATGAGAGCACGCCAACGCAAAGCAACGCAACGCTAGGCCAGAGCAAAGACCAAATAGAAGCCCAAAAAGCATGGACTTGGCAATTATTACGCATTTTTTTAAACGGGAATATACAACGTTTTTTAAACCTTCTATTCAAAAGAACGGCAAATATATGTTTTGCTCCTTAGGAACTACGGAATCATGGAAAGAATGCTTTACAAAAGTGTTTAGTTCTAGAAATTAACTTTTTCAAAATGGTCAAAACTAGCAAATAACACTTTTTCAAAAAGGTCAAAACTAGTAAGTAACATTTAACAGGTCAAAAAACTAGAAATTACAGTTTTCAAAATGGTCCAAACTAGAAATTACCATTTTCAAAAACATTCAAAACTAAGTACCTAGGTATATTACCGTTTCGAAAAATGTAATAATAGCATATTTTGCACTTTTTACAGCAATTAATACAAAATGCACTTTTGAAAAGGTGTAGTATGTAAATACGCCGTTTTTCATTTCTTGGAGACCAAAGTACCTTTTTTGTGTTTTTACCCTTTTCAGAAAGTATAAATGGCACATTTGTGTACTTTTTGGAATTGTAAATACATAAAATGTTTCACTTTTTCTAAAACTGCGTAATAGCGTTTTTGTGTGCATTTTTTTGAGACGTGAAAAGATATTTTGTACTTTTTCAAAAGGGGCAAATACGAGCATTTTGCATTTATTTTCAAGAGGGAAGTATTCTGTAAGATGGTTTGCATTTTTTAAAAAGCTCTAAAAAGGTATGATGGCCTCCTTTCCGAATGATTTATTTGAATGGAAATCCTTTGACGTAGTAACTGTGCGAGCCCCAGAGCCAAAGGAAACGTGCCCACGAGGAAACTATCCCTTGATTTAAGATCACATAAAGAGGCGGGCTTGATTTCCATAAGATACGCACTCACTCACTCACTCACTATCAGTCTCATTACATCCATCCAAAGACATTTAAACCCTCCTGCACTCTCCATTCACTCTCATCATGCACACACAATCCAAAGATCCAATGCACTACTTCTAATGTACGAGCACACACACACACACACACACACGTGAGTACCTACTTTATCTTTTTTTTTTATTTCCACGTTTTAAGAAAAATTCCGTCTTTCGGCATCCATGTGCTTTGCTATGACTCCATGTAGTTTCCCTGTGATTACATGTACAGAGCATAAAAGGAGGAAGAAAAAAAAACACGTTTTGTTTTTTTTTACTCAAGGAATTAAATTGTAGCTTTGAGGAAAATATGAGCAATCAAAAAATTGAGTTGATGTTCCCTTACTATCTGCATAGTATAGACACACACTATACAGTATAGGCATGCTATATGTATAAGACTTTTTTTACGTCTAAAGATGGTTTCAATCTACATCTACAGTCATGATACTTCTACAGTCTATTCACACGCTCTGTAACAGACTCTTATCCTAAGCCATTCATTCATTTTGTACACACATTTCGTCAATGTTGTGTCTCATTATGGAAATTAATTGCTTGCCTATCGAAGGTACCTAGCAAGTAGGCTGTCAACATTTTAGAATAATTGTAAAAAAAGAAACTTTAACCTTAGTTATGAAACGGTAATACATTGAGTTTTGGATGTTTTTGAAAACGGTAATTTATAGTTTTTTGACCGTTTTGAAAAGGTGTTATTTACTAGTTTTGACAGTTTTGAAAAGGTGTTATTTACTAGTTTTGACAGTTTTGAAAAGGTGTTATTTACTAGTTTTGACCATTTTGAAAAAGTGTTATTTACTAGTTTTGACAGTTTTGAAAAGGTGTTATTTACTAGTTTTGACCATTTTGAAAAAGTGTTATTTACTAGTTTTGACTGTTTTGAAAAGGTGTTGTTTACTAGTTTTGACGGTTTTGAAAAAGTGTTATTTGCTAGAATTGACTGTTTTGAAAAGGTGTTATTTACTAGTTTTGACTGTTTTGAAAAAGTGTTATTTACTAGTTTTGACTGTTTTGAAAAAGTGTTATTTACTAGTTTTGACCGTTTTGAAAAAGTTAATTTATAGAATTACCTACACATTTTGTAAAGTATTCTTTCCATGGTTCCCCAGTTCCTAATATGTTAAAATAAAAATTTAGAAAAACACTCAATAGAAATAATGCTGTAAATTTTAAAGTGAAAAGTTGGCCCTACATTTAAGCTCTACTAACAGCGACACGTGTGTGCACGTTCTCTCTCAGTGCTGTGCTGATAGAAGGTTACAGAGAAACTAAAAGTGCTCTCAATTTATTATTATTATATTTTATTTGGTATTTAGTGCACAAATTGGGACATTTTCTGTACCATCTCAAGCCACCACGTCCTATGTGTGCATCTCAACAGTTACATAGAGAGATAATTCCCACGTTAAAATTTAATACGAGTTAAATTACAGATTACAAGAGTGCACAGTTCTTTCCTCCACTTCACTCCATTGCATTATTGCATTGGAAGTTGGAAGGTGTTCTAATTTAGCAAGAAAAAGTATCCCTTCAACGGCACTCCTGCCTCATAACAGTAAAAATGGTAAAATGCTAGAAAATATGTCTACACTGTGGGCACTGCACTAGGATGTGGGTCCACGTGCCTGTATTTACAGCAAACAAGAGTAATTAGTAATTCCTTGAGGCAATGAAACATAGTAGAGCAGTATAGCCAGAGCATAGCACACTATATCCATAGGCTGGGTATATAGAGTATAGACATTATTATTAGCTACTATCGTGTAGATAGAGGAATAAATGGTTGAGTAGCTTATTACTTACATGCACGCTGACAGACACACAAGCAGTGCAAAAAAAAAGCGTAAAGTGTAGTAAGAGGCTAACAATGGTAAGACAAGCTTAAATGCTCCACTGGGTACTAAACAGGAATTAATCAGGGATACGTGCAAAGATGCTTCTACCGGTTTAAGCCGTTTTTTATATTCATCTTTAACCTATTCGCAACTGGTAAACCTTAAAGTCATTTACTGTTCATATCTATTACAATTTAAAGCTTTCAAAAGGTGCAAGAGTAGAAATTAACATTTTCGAAAAGGCATCAAACTAGAAATACCCACTTTTAAAAACGTCAAAACTAGCAAATAACACTTTCAAAAAGGTGCTAAATAACAAACATCCCTTTCAAAAAGGTCAAAACTAGAAACCATCCCTTTCAAAAAAGGCAAAACTAGAAACCAACACTTTCAAAAAGGTTCTAAATTAAAAACATCCCTTTCAAAAAGGTCAAAACTAGAAACCAACACTTTCAAAAAGGTCAAAACTAGAAACCAACGTTTTTAAAAAGGTCAAAACTAGAAACCAACACTTTCAAAAAGGTTCAAAACTAGAAACCAACGTTTTCAAAAAGGTCAAAACTAGAAATCAACACTTTCAAAAATTTGCTAAATTAAAAATATCCCTTTCAAAAAGGTCAAAACTAGAAACCAACATTTTCTAAAAGGTGTAAAACTAGTATATTGCTGTTCCGAAAAGGTTAAAGACCCATCTCCATGAAAATAGTGGGCCGTAGTTCGTAATTTGTGGGATGCCCCTCGTGGCTGTAGACCATATAAGAGGATAATAATGATATGCCTGTAAACGGCATCGGTTCTTGATTTCCTTCCATTCTCCATCCCCCACCAACAAAAACACAAGACAAGGGACAAGACAGGCAGAAAAACAAGAGAGCCGAGAGATGATACATGGACATAGTACATATGTAGGTAATCACGCAGACTGAAACATCCACGGAGGAGTAACGTCAAATGTATAACGATCTCCATCTCATCTCCTCTCTGCTCTGTCAAACTACATCTGAATCTGAAGATGCGGACAACTGCACTACAAGCTCCAACCGCAGCTCAACGTATCACACTATAGCAAAACTGATTGCAAAGAAGAAAAATAAGGAAAAGCCCAAGCTAGAAGCCACACGCATACACCAACACGTATAGAAATAATGTGTAAAAAGGAACGCAAGTTAATTCCTGAATCTCCATGGATAAAATAAAATAAATAGAGAAGAAAATAGAAGGAAAAAAAAACATTATTGTACTTTGTTTCCCTCGTGCTGTTCCGCATACGCACATCAACATCATTTTGGATCTGAATTGTGCTTAGAAACCCACTCGTTAGCTACTCAGCTTGATCTTCCGTCTCCTTTTGGAGCTCACGCATGAATTACACGCATTTTTATTGTTTATGACATAATGTAATGTATTTTGATGTGACGTCTAAAACAGAAGAAGCAATTTGTCGAGGGAAAGAAAAGGCGTCAAAGGGGAAAAGAATGCGAGTGTGTAAATAGCAGTAGCCAAAGCCTTGTCAGGCCCTCGTTTATTTATCGCTAATCCCATGCCACAGCATTACTTTTGTGGGAGCCACAAGTCTCTGCGTGTGTGTGTGTGTGTTTATTTCCTCTGACATCTTTATTTCATTCATTTCCATTCTCTCCTCATTAGATTTGTCCATATTTATAATATTTTTGTTACTACTTTTTTTTGGTTGGACTTTACTTTGGACAGCACAAGTCAAAGTCACACATGTATGAAAAGCGGAATGAAAAAATGAAAGAAAAAATCAGCCATTCTTTTCTTTGAAGAGAAGAAGCAATCTTGGTCAACTGACCGAACTATTACATAAATACATACAATGCTTCTAAAATGGTGGGAAAAGGTTGTGTTTACATTGTTTTGAGCAGGTGCAAAATGTCGTATTTACACGTTTTCAAAAAGGTGTAAAATGCCCTATTTGCACGTTTTCAAAAAGGTGTAAAATGCCCTATTTGCATGTTTTCAAAAAAGTATAAAATGTCCTATTTGCATGTTTTCGAAAAGGTGTAAATGTCCTATTTGCATGTTTTCAAAAAAGTATAAAATGTCCTCTTTGCATGTTTTCGAAAAGTTGTAAAATGTCCTATTTGCATGATTTCGAAAAGGTGTAAAATGTCCTATTTGCATGTTTTCAGAAAGACGTAAAATGTCCGATTTGCATGTTTTCAAAAAGGTGTAAAATGTCCTATTTGCATGTTTTCAAAAAGGCCTAAAATGTCCTATTTGCATGTTTTCAAAAAAGTATAAAATGTCCGATTTGCATGCTTTCAAAAAGACGTAAAATGTCCTATTTGCATGTTTTTAAAAAGATGTAAAATATCCTATTTGCATATTTTCAAAAAGGTGTAAAATGTCCTGTTTGCATGTTTTCAAAAAGTCGTAAATGTCCTAATTGCATGTTTTCAAAAAGGTCTAAAATGTCCTATTTGCTTGTTTCAAAAACTTGCAAATATCCGTTTCTACACTAAAATCTACTTCCAAGTTAAAATATATTCGTCCCAAAGGAAAATTTAACTTTATTAGTTTGCTCCTTCAGCCAGGCTGCTTGTGGAGCCACAAGTTGAAATAATTTCTTCTGTGACTGTAAATGCTCGCGGTAATGGAATGGAGTTGAGGCTGTTGGCGGTTCAAGTAGGATTATGACTGAAACTCCCTGAGAGTCTCTGTGCATACCACACACACATAAGAATGATTGTCATTTGAGGTTGATTGCCAATTTTGTGAAATCTTTAAATGAATTTCTCCTTATTTGCTTCTGCGTTGTTATGTTGAATGTGGAGCCTGACAAGTGTACGTTGGCAGCTGGGCAGTCACACATCTTCCACACACACTCATACACACACATTTCTCAAGCCCCTCCAAACAAACGAACAATAAGCGAAAGACTTCAACTTTGACTTCGACAATTTCCCAACTTCTCATGCTGTGCTATGACTTTGGCTTTGGCTTTGACTTTGACTCGGATTCTGTGGGCAATTCAAGCAACGTTCTCTTGAGCACCACTCAAAAGGAATACAGCCATTGCCCCACACTCACACACACACACACACACACACACACTCACAGTCCAAATCCAAATCCCAAATTCCATGCCAAAGCCAAACTTTTAATCTTGCCAAAAGAAAGACTTGATGTTTACACAAAAAAATCCAATAAAAAATTAAGACAGAAATGAATAAGTGACATGAATTTGTCCGTTGTAAAATGATATTTATTACATGTTATGATATGATAGGATATTATGCTCTGTACTTTCTGTGGGGGCTCTCAATTATTACGTCATTTCAAAGCGTATTGGAGTTGCTCGTAACAAAAACTCGACTAGCAGCCTTTGTATCAATTTTCAGTTGTGAAACTCAACTACTAGCTTTGCCATTGAGAAAATGTAAAAATTTCATTCTTTGCACCTTTTAAAACTGCTGCTAGTACAATTTTCCTTTTAGAAAATGTGAAAATAGCCCGTTTTGCACCTATCTGAATCATAATTAGTAGGATTTGGCAACATCTTTCAAGCCATTTAGCATTTCAAGCAATTTACATATGTGTATTTTCCATTTTAACCTTTTCGAAACGGTCATAAATCTAAATCTAGTTTAGCACGCTTTCCAAAATGCGTCTGTCTTATTTTGACGTTTTTGAAATTGTTAATTACTTGTTTTGATTGTTTAAGAACAGTGCAATTTTCAGTTTTGACCTTTTCGAAAGTGCTAATTTCTAGTTTAGTAAGTTTAGCACCATTTGGAAAGTGTTTATTTCTAGTTTTGACGCTTTTGAAATTACTAATTACTGGGTTTGCTTCGTTTTAAAAAGTACAAATTTTCAGTTTTGACCTTTTTAAGAATGTTAATCACAATCACTATAGTTTTGATTATTTTTTAAAAGTATAATTTCTAATTTCGACCTTTTTGAAACTATTAATTTCTTATATTATACCATTCGAAAATCGTAATTATTAGTTTTGACTATTTTGAAAAGTGTATTTGTGGTATACGAAGTCTTTTTGAAATAGCATTCTTTTCTCGGTGTATCAGTTTTGAATAGGTTAAAAAGGTGTAAACTGTAAATATAACGTTTTGCACCTTTTTAAAATACGTAAAAGCCATCTTTTCCTTGTTTTTTAAGGAAGGTAACCAGAAGTTTTGCATTCCATGGCAAGCTAAATTTTATTACAGATCCTTTAACGCTCATGGAAAGCCCGTTTGTTTGTGTATAAATGCTAAAGCATCACAATTGGGCCTAGTGTATACTATAAAGTAGCTAATAGCGTAATAAATGGAAGGGCCCTTGCTATGATGTGCCATCCCATTAGGGACTAGGGCCAAAGGAGCTTCACTCGGGCTAAAATGGTTATAAAATCCTACCCACTAATTAAATCAGAGATTTAAATGGTCCTATGGCCTCAAATTAAATCATTGCGTATACATTTATGGTCTCATTTCAATTTCATTCCTAATGACCTTCCTTTCTGTAACTCACACACACACAATCCTCAAGTCTGTCCCAGTCAGCTCCTTCACTTCAAATTCCACCACATTTTCTGCATCTCTGTAGCTCAATCATGATGAGCGGACGGACTTAACAATAACACCACAGCTGCACGTATATAAATGTACAAGCAACAGTAATCCCTTTAATTCCATGATCCAACCAAATATAACAACGTCATCAAACTAATGCTCTGAGCATGTATCCCATCACTCCTTGACTGTGGACGAGAGTACAGTTAAAATAATTGAAATTCCAAAAGAGACGGACAAGACAGAGGAATGTGTGTGTGTAGGCTGTCAACAATGGGAATGGAAATGTGGAGTGATAAACAAAATAATAAAAATATCAAATGTTCACATGTCATGTCAGAACCACTACTTACATGCCCAATAATTTGTTGACCTTATAATAATACGACTTGTTTATTTATTTATTTATTTATTTATTTATTTCATTCAATCCTTCACTTGAACGACGCACATCCAGTCAATGCTCTATCACTCTACCTGCCATCATGTTTAAATGATCACTAAAGGCTATTTTAATTTGATTTTCATTTCCATTCGCAATTTGATAGCCCTTTTTGGCAGCGGAGAGTTGAGCGTGGGGCAGAGGCATTTATATGGCGAGTGAGTTGGTGAGTGAATGGAATCTAACGGCATGAGGAATATAAATGTGTGGCAGTAAAATCAATGCAAAAAAAATCATTACTGGACTAGTAACTGTCTTGAGCACTATCTCTAATTATTATTATACATATAATTGAGCAACAAACATATCGGCGGTGGAGGACCAATGTGGTGTTAAAGTTGTGTTCCCACTTAAAAGAATTGGGACGCAAGTCCATCGCAACGGCCCCTAAATTCAACTTTGATGTAAGGGGCAACAATACCCAATGTTTTTACCCAATGGATCTATAAAAAGGGTAAATAGTAACTTTACACATTTTTTGAAAAGCGCAAATAGCAGTTTTAGACATTTTTGAAAAGGGCAAATGGGAGTTTTAGACATTTTTTGAAAAGGGCAAATAGCAGTTTTACACATTTTTGAAAAGTGTAAATAACAGTTTTACGCAATTTTTTGAAAAGTGTAAATAGCAGTTTTACATATTTTTGAAAAGGGAAAATAACAGTTTTACACAATTTTTTGAAAAGTGTAAATAGCGGTTTTACACATTTTTGAAAAGGGCAAATAGCAGTTTTACACATTTTTGAAAAGGGCAAATGGGAGTTTTACACACTTGAAAATTGCAAATAGCAGTTTTACACACTCTTTAAAAGAGCAAATGGGAGTTTTACCCACTTTTGAAAAGGGCAAATAGCAGTTTTACACAATTTTGAAAAGGGTAAATGGTAAATAGCAGTTTTACACATTTTTGAAAAGTGCAAAAAGCAGTTTTACACACTTTTGAAAAGGGTAAACAGCAGTTTTACAGATTTTTTCAAAAAGTGCGAAAATGCTGCATTTTACGCTTTTCAAAAGTGGTAAAAATGGTATTTACACTGTATAAAACCATCTACCTAATTTGGTAAAAAGTTAATAATCTCTGGTCCATAGTCAGAATCCTTCCTCACCCACGATCTATAAAATATCCATAAAAAAACGAAAAGCCCAGACATCTGTTTCTCTGACGCTTTTTTCCATTAAAATTGCATCATTCTTCCATTTCAATTTTTGAACTCTTTATTTCATATTATTGGTCGGTGTCCACATTTAAACATAGCATGTGCACCCTGGGCTCATTATATTTATTATTTTCCACTCAAGTAATTTAATCACACGAAGTACTCAATTTGATACCTACTCCACTACGACATGTTTCACACTACAGTCAACACATAAGTACATAAATCACGTTTAATCCTTCAATCATTTTTAGCATGCACTTTGCTCTGTTGCTATGCAACTTTCTTGCTGAATAATGACTTTGTCTGTGTGTGTGTGTGTGTGTGTTTGCTATTGCGTATAAAACTGTTTAAATCTATAATGTGTCTCTATAGTCCGGTAATTATTATCTAAATATCAGTAATGCAGCCATTGGCCCGGAGGTCTATATACTATATATCCCTCATACCTACCTATACTCTATACTACTATCTCCATCTGCGTATTTGCATGTGATTGCAAGGGCAAACTAGGTCGTCTCAAAGAGCTTACCAGTGAACCTCCGTACATTGTATACTAAATAACTAAATGATTCAACTATAAAATTGAAATAAAATCCTACACGGTAAATTAAAATGTAATTTTATGAGCATTTATATATTTATTTACGATTGGGAAAAGGATCCCAAGAACATTACTCGTCATATGTACGAATAATAATAATAATAAATATAATAATAAATATAAACAAACAACCAAAAAAGTAATAAGTCAAAGAACTACTGTGGCTAGCACAAAAATTGCTGCGCAGTCCCATGTCACATTATTATTATTATTATTATTATTATTATCATTACATTTATGAACTATGAATGGTCTTCGTCAAGGTAATTGAATTGCACAATATTATTTATTATTTTTAATGCTATTAATTAAAACTACATTCCTAAAAATAGAAGGAAAATACATACAATCTACAATCAAATCCTAGTCTCACTCACTCACCTCCCTGGAATGAAGTTCCTTGATCTAATTTAATTTAATTTTACAATACTGGCGGTGTGGTGTCGGTGGCTACCTTGATAGATTCCATCCGCACACTTTCTCATGGCAATTCTCGAGTATCTAATAAATGTTCCCCAATCAAGTTTAGAAATGCAAATATTCCTAGTCAAATGTTTGCATTGGCTATCTCCATGGAACAACCTGCTTACTTTTCACTTTTACATACAGTGCATACAGAATTATTTGTGTAGCTCTGATTTATATGTACATTGGTAAATGGACCGACATGGTCCATGGATAAGGGCCTGCTATGTAATGTTCGGTTCTAAAATCGGTCAAATTTCCCCGGCCAAATCACTAACTAGTAATAAATTCTAAATTGAATCTTCATTTCAACCGTTACATCCGTTACTTGAGAGTGAGAGAGGCAGGTGAGCATATGTACATACAGTATACAACAGCATGGCCCTGGTCCCCCGATAAGATTGCTCACAATACAATGATGGAGCTGCTAAAGTACTTGATTCCGACTTTAAACAATGGACTGCCTCTTGTTTTCTTGTTGAGGTAGCTGATTTGCTAAATAAATTGTAATTAATTTTTTAAACTCAAATATCAAATCAAAACCAAGCCAGATGAAGCCAGCTGGCAGTGAGCACACAGCACAGGTGGTAGCTAGAGTGTCATAGGGCTTTTAGAAAAATAAAGATGTGATAAAAGTTACATATAAATTTCCCGCACAGTCATCATATTTTTTGCTTTTTTTTATTCGTGAATGACTGTCGTTTATAAATAACATGTACTGTATAAGCCCGACAGGTGTGGGTGTATGTATTTACAATGACTGGGACAGGAATTCCTAAACGTTTTCCCAATTTTCCCGAGAAAAACGATTAAAATTAAGCTAAACAAGTTATCCATTAAATTCACTCTGATATTATGAATGGCCAAACAAATACAAATACAACTACAAAGTAAGCACCTACTTATACTCGTAGATACAAGCTTATCGCAAGAGCATTTGTATGACGTGTGTGTGTGTATTACCTACTACTATGTTTCGGCGTCGTCTGTATTTGAATTTGAAAGGGAGTCAAGCAACAAGGATGAGCTATCAACGAACACTTCCAAGCCCCAAAGTTATTACCATTATCATCATTAGCCTGATAGGGACAGTATGATAGGCTTTTTTGGAAAACCCAGTGAGGGGCTACGTGCAATGTTATTACCTGCTCAAAGCTCCTATATAGCTGCTATACTGTACATAGTGTCAAACATAATCCATCGGCTTCATACCATTTAAGCCACTAAAGCTATACTTACTAGTAAGGAGCTTTGCAAATACTACTGGAGTTGAAATCCGTCCTTCAAAAAGGTCAAATAATACTATGTATAATAAATACACGCCTTAGAAAACATATGCTATTTACAAACAAGTGCTATTTACACTGGTAAAAAAGCCCAAAAACACAATGTACAAAAAATTTAAAAGAAGGAGAAAAAATTGTATTTAACCTATTCGCAACTGGGAGACCATGAAAAGAATGCTTTACAAAAGTGCTTTTCTAGAAGTTAACTTGTTCAAAAGGGTCAAAACTAGAAATAACATTTTCAAAAGTAATCAAAACCATTAACTAAGACTTTCCAAAGGGTCAAACCAAGAAATTAACTCTTTCAAAAAGGTGTAAAACAAGAAATTGACACTTTCAAAAAGGTGTAAAACAAGAAATTGACACTTTCAAAAAGGTGTAAAACAAGAAATTAACACTTTCAAAAAGGTGTAAAACAAGAAATTGGCACTTTCAAAAGAGTAAAACTAGATAAAGTACCGTTTCGAAAAGGTTAATGTACCAAAAAAGGCAAAGCATAAAATTCGGATTTGGAAGGCCCCAAGTAACTATATAGCTATAGCTATAGGCAGACCAACGTCAAAAATGTGAGAATAAAAATAAAATAGATAATATTCCTCCGTTTTGTTATCAAACAACACATTCCTGATAAAAGTAGACAGAAATTCACACCAGCAGCAGCAGCAGGCCTACAGACATGGAGAGAAATTGGTTTGTTTTGTACTGTTATTGATGGGATGAGGGTGTCGTAATGTATTGTAAATAATATGTGTGTTTTTTTTAAAGCAGAGTCATAGCATTTCGTCATCATCATCTCCAGGCCAGATCAGAGTGAGAATCAGAGTCACATGCCCGTTGCTGTCTGTCTGTTTAGCATATAAGTTGACTGGGAAGGAGATCTCTATGGTGGCTGGCTCATGTGTGTGTAACCAGACATGTGATCTGTTTCTGTTGTGATTGTGATACTCGTGATCGTGGAGGAGTACTACGTGAAGTTCTGTCGACTGACTGGAGGTATAATCACCACGCCTCTTTTTCCCCCAAAAAATTTCATTCATTGACAGCCAAAAACAACGTTGGAATGAGTTCACCAATCACCACTACTACTGCCATATACTACTCCGTCAAACATTATTGATAATCCTAACATCTGAAGGCTCAAATTGAATTCCAAATGGAATTTATATCCAAGTCCAACACACACACACATGCTATTCTATTATGTCCATGGAGTTCAAGGGATACTTATGGCTTACTGTACGATAAACTGTGGGCTGCAATCTGTACAAGCAACTAGTGTAATGCTTAGTATGGTTACGGAGGGGCTTTGCATTTATTTCCACGTTTTTACTAACATTTAGGAAATCTACTGATCAACTCCTTTGCTTTTTTTCTGTAATGATAAATACCTCCCTTGCCTGGCAAATTCATATTTCAAAGTGTACACAATCAATCATCATTCACGCAATGCACTAGTTTTAGAAAATTTCAAAATCCCGTTTTGCCCTTTTGAGTACGTTTAAATACTGTGCTTTGCTACTTTTGAAAACCCTAATATAACTTTTTCTGCACTTTTTGAAAGAGAAAAAGCACATTTTGACATTTAGGAAAAAGGTAAATAGCACTTTTTGCCACTTTTCAAGGGGTCTTTACCATGTTTTGCCGCTTTTAAAAACAGTAAAATACTGTTTTTTTACCTTTTTAAAAGAGCAAAAGCACATTTTGACATTTAGGAAAAAGGTAAATAGAACTTTTTGCTCCTTTTTCAAGGCGTCATTACCATTGTTTTGTCGCTTTTTAAGCCGTAAAATGCTGTTTTTTGCACTTTTCAAAAGAGCAAACGCACGTTTTGACATCTCAGAAAAAGGCAAATAGCACTTTTTGTTCGTTTTCTTAGCGTCAGGATCATGTTTTGCCCCTTTTGAAAACTGTAAAATACTACCTTCTACACTTTTTTAAATAGCACAAGCATATTTTGACATCTCAGAAAAAGATAAATAGTGCCTACTTTTTGCTCCTTTTTGTCTTTTTTAAAATGAGTGTAACTACCCATTTCCGGCCCCGTTTTTTTAAAGACGTACAATTTGGCGTTCTATTTGGCTAATTTTCAAAATGTGCATGAATACGTTCAACATGACCATTAATTGCACCCAGCATTATCTGTACTAATATTTAAAAGGCCCCAAAGCGTATGTGTTTGGTTTCTCCTTGTGTCTAATCTGTGTGATTGTGCTCTACTGCGTGTTCTGTGCTTGTTCCTCTCGTTCATTCTGTGTTTCAGTGTGTCTGTAGTCTCTGCACTGACTGCCTCTGCATCTGGTTCTGGTTTCTCTCGTTGTTTGTTTGAGGTACGGGGTGCGTGGGTGTGACATGGGAAAAAGAAGAAAAGAGCAGTAAATGAATTCCATGGAGAAGCAGTCAGTAGCAGAAAGAACCAGTGCTTGAATGTATAGAATAAGTATATACCTATATAACCTAGCTACATACCTATATAGAGTATAGCTGATAGCATAGCAAAACAAAACACTAAACAGAAGAGCGAAGAAAAAAAACCATTGTACTACACACTCAAGGCATAGCTATAGGTATAGGCAGCTGGCATACATACAGATTACGAGATGGCTCACTCAACCTCCCTGTTGCTTCTCCTATCAGTGTACACAGAGTAGTTTCCAAATCTAATTCCAAGTCCAACAAAACACAGCAGTGATAATAAAACATGCCAATCTGACTTCGTAGAAGTGAGAAGGACTTGGATTATTTGTATATTTTACCATTTTCTACCTTTTGCATCCAATTATAAATCAAAATGGTGTATCCTTCTATACTTGTGTCAGTAATTTAATGCAAAACACACAAACTCTCTCATTTGTAATATTTTCCATTTAGTTTGATTTGCCTCAACGTATTCACAGTACAAACAGTCGTACAGATAGCTCCCTTTTAGTTTTTAACAGAAATTAGTCCCATATTTGTGTATCTGTCGTAATTAGTGCAACCGCCAAAAATTCTTCGTAGAGTTCCGACAGATGAGTTTGTTTAAACTTAATTTATAACAAGATAATTGCCGCTGGCTGGTAAACCAGTACCAACAAGCACACCTGCACCCGAACCTACCTAGATAAACATCCTGTGTTGTAAGATATGAAAATATGAGCTTTTTCAGGATGCAGACTAGACTATACGTACAAGGATGTGTATTATATAGATACATACGTAAACGCTCGAATAGAGCCCCTATCTCAAATAGAGCCCCACTCTCGAATACAGCCCCAATCTACGACACCAAGTT
>JAQFZC010002841.1:0-21116 GCA_034695205.1 Dicyrtoma fusca
TAAAATAAGTAGCACGATGAGTATATGTCCCAGAGACGATTGACTCCAAGTGCAACAAGTAAGTAAGTAAGTAAGTATTACGAATACATATTACCCGTATATTCGCGAAACTATATTATTTTTGTCAACATGTTCTACATACGCTGTATAAATTATATACCCTTTCGTAAATTTGAAAGAACAAAAAAACTGCATGCAAAACTACTGGCTTTCTTTTGTGTTTGCTCATCGAAACCCAAAATTCTACTTCAAAATATTTAAAAATCATATTTTAACACTTTTCGTATGACAATGTTACGTTCAAGTAAATGAGTATACCTCCTTGAAGTGTGTCTGCATAAATAGGACGGCTTTGTTGGCTTTCACCGTCCCTGGTCTGAATTGTTATTCCTATCTTATATCTTGAATATGGCTGTAAATTCTTAAGTGTATACGTTGTATTTTTCATCGCGATAGCTGACATCTCCTCACCTAAATTTAAAAAGCAATCAAATAATTTATACTTCTGTTGCTAACAAGGAAATGTTTTCATTTTATAATATAGCATATGGGTATTAGCAGACGAAACAAAATAACTTACCACATTTATTATGATCATCCGGATCAACCTGACAGTAAACTATTCTAAACCCTTCAACAATTCCATCTTGATAAGAGCAGTCCAAATCCCATTCGATATGTATTTGATCCTCCGTTGAATTAACAGTATGAACCGTTTTTAGTCGATCCGGAACTACAAAATAATAATAACAATTTACATTAATCCACGCTTTCAGTTAAGCTAAAACAAGTATGAATTCGCGTGCAGATTTTTCAATTACGCATGGCACAGCAAAGTATAAATCTTGCAAAAACAGCATAAACTGTGTGTGTAAAAGGCAGAAAACTTGGTACAGCAAACAAAATTACACTAAAAAAATAATTTAGACTAACCTCGATCAGGAAGAAGAGAGCAAGAAGCCCATACTATACCGCTGCTCAAGAGAGCTGTATTTGCTGAAACAGCAAATTGGTAGACCTCACCGTTTTGATGAGGCAAGTTGTCATAAACTATTCTGCTCCCATTTCCCGCACGCACTACGTCCCATTTCAGCAATCCCTGGAAGCAGAAAATTATTAAAAGATTGATTTGTTTTAAATCTTGAGAAGGGTTCCATTTGCTAACAACTATATGCATTCGACTACTTTCTTACAATGCACTGGTGTGGACGCGGATGGTTACAACGAAATACAGTGTAAGAAACAATATCCTCGTCATGCAGGGGTGGCGTCCAGGTTACGGCGTAAGTTCCATTAGTGTAGTAATATTTGGAAACAAGCTGGGGTTCCACTGGAGCTAAATAAAAGAATGTTGAACATTTTAGCATAATACTTCAATTATTATATATTTCCCTGGAAAATATGAATGAAACGTACATGCACGAAAATTGAAAAGCAACAAGTTTTACGAACCTTTCTGAGAGTCAGGGATCAGTACGGTTGACTTTTCACTGCTACGCCCAATGTCGTTCGCGGCATACACATCCACTTTATAGAAAGCGTTGTCCGATAAATTAACGAATTTCGCAAATGAAAGATTAATCTCTTCTGGTTTTATATTCCTGCTACACAGAAGAAAACAAACAACATACATAATTATTAAATTGAAATACAACTTGGATTATATTCTGAATGCCGACAACATATTGTGAGTTATCTCTTAAAGATGCAAAATTTAATTATCACTGAAAAAATTAATCGTACTTCATTATTTCGTTCTCGTATAAGATGACATCATAACGAAAATTTGGACCATTTTTTTTAGACAAAGGTATCTGTTCCCAGTAAACAAAAATATCCCGAGTTTGTAACTTTTTATGATACACCGCAAAACTTCCAATATCTGTCTTCGGAGGGGACTCAGGAGCTGCAAACACAAATGTAACAAATAATTTACTTAAATAAAGAAAATGAATGTAAGTTCTAATAATTGATTCTGTTTATTGATCAAAGGCTAAAATAGCTACTAGCTGGTATCAATTTTATCACACAACAATTATTTAAAATTTATTTTGGGCAAGAATATGTCTATGATTTAGTCCTGTATTTAACTCAAATAGCTGCTCACCTATAGCCTGAGTTCGTAAGGTGGCTGAAGCCGCTGGAGACCAAAATTCGTCAGTTCGCTTTGCACTTGCTGATCGCAAACGAATGTTAACGGTATAATTTGTGTAAGCGTAAGGGACTATTTCCTCGTGAGCAACAAAATATGTAGTAGAGACTTGGGTGGAAAAAATCTGTTGCAAACATTTATTTATTTACATACGTTAAAAATAATGTTTTCATTCATACTAGTTGGGCAAATAATTAAGCATACATTGTCTATATATTATTTGGAACTTACAGTCTCATTGCATTCACCAGCTTCACTGCACACAGTTATATTGTGTTCTAAACCAGGTCGAAAATGCTCGAAATATTTGAAGGTGTAGTTAATCCGTAACTTATACGGCGACAGGACGGTAAGTGACTCGATTACGGGAGCATCCGGAATAACTAATACAATAAGAATAGAATTAAGTTGTCATTTTTTCCTATAATTTTAAACTTTGGATAAATAATGGGTAGCAAGTACTTCGTAAAAATACATACCTATAGAGAAATGATCTATAGAATAATTCCAAACGATGCCAGTTGTGTTGAGAGCATTTGTGCCATTAACAGTGATGTGAAATACTTTTTCATTTGCTCTGTAATTTGCATTTTCTCTATTCCACTCACAAGATGATGTCCCATTGGCATGGTTCTTTATTTCGGGACAACTCTCCGGAATCCTGAAAAGCATTCAATTATCAAGAAATAAAAATTTGCCTCAACGGCCGAATACTAGGAGCTTGAAATAAATGAGTTGCAGAAGTTAAATTAACATGATGATGATTTTGATTGCTTCATGAAAGATTAACGTAGCTTGCGACCGTGAATATCTTATTGAGATACCTTTGAAATCATTGTATGGCTAAATTAATGATGTTTACTTGTACAAAATAGCTGTGTTCAAGAAGTCCTTGAATTAGAGCTACGCTGAAATTGTCACTTATTTTGCAAAACTTTAATGCTAGTAAGGAAGTGTATACGTATAGCGAATTTTAATATCCAAAGTGAAGGCGGATAAGTAATAGTAGGTAATAGTAAGACTTCACCTTTTTAGATATTTTATTAAATCCTATATATAATTAACTGAATACAAATATTTTTTGTAAAACAATAAAAATCCGTATAAACATGATTCGATCCATACTTTTTAGCGTCAAAAAAGTTTAAAAAAATCTGTTTACATAAAAAGTTGTCAAAGAATTATTCCCATACAGCATCCAATGCCTTATAAGTATATGTATACTCCTACGTAAGGAAATTAAATAATAAAAAATAATCAATCTGAAACAAAAACTTCTAATTCAGCCTTTTTAAATTACATAATTAATATATACAGTACTTGGAAACAATTGTGTGTATGTACATAACTGGTTGAAATGGTGCCGTTGTGACACGTTCCTAATTTAATTTTATAGTGTTAAACAAAATTCGGAATAGGTACCTATAATTATTGCCCTTGCAAGCATAAGTTGCGGTCTACCATCTCAATTTTTGAAAAGCATAAGAACCTACTGTAGATTGATCGCAACTTATATTTTTCAAGATTTTTCTTAATCTAAATCAGAAGAAGACTGGCACACTCAAATGGACATAGTGCTTAATATCAAACTCACCTGTGCTTATTTATTATTCTAAGGTAGGATATATCATATCTGGTCTGCACTGGATTGTATGGACGCCGCCACGTACAAATCAACTTAAGCCATCCGGGCGCTTCACACCGAAAGTCTTCAACTTCCTTGGGCTCACCTAAAATATGAGACAATTTTAAGCGTGAACATCAAAACTTGTACTATAAAGTCATTAAATTCAAACATATCTTCACTTTTTGAATGAACTTTATTAGAAATTGGATACGCTACGTTCAACACTAATCTATTCGTTACACAATCACGACAGTCTCAGCACTCGTGTTCATAAACTCAAGCATTTTTTTACGAGACTACACCGTTTCAATCGATTGTTAAATAAGAAAAAACAACTGTGACGAATGCTGTACTAGACCATATCTATAGCTTCTTCAGGCTTCTTGAACAATAGCAAAATGATATAAAAACAGTCAGGAATAAAGTATAAATAGCAAAAACAACTTTGAAATGATTCTGTGCTGAGGCAGACTTGTAGATTTGATGCCCAAACAAATAAAAGTAGTACGGTAGTAAAAAAAAAATAATATTACTAATCCAATCACAAAGGAGGATTCAAGCAGCGGCCTAGCGGAGGCAAAACTCCGACAGAGAATCTTTATGAATTATTTACAAATTTATATATAAGTCTCTGAAAGTAACTTACGTCCAACTTCAACATGTTTTTGACACACTTGAACTATTTCGCCATTCTCCTTCTCAATCAAACAGTCAAGGTAAACGATGGATTCATTCATTTTATCGACTCGTAGTCGAATCGTAGTTTCATTAATAATCTCCTTACGAATTAGATTCTCCGCAATTTTATGCTTTTTGACAAGAAACTCGAGATTACTAGCATTGTAGCCTCTTGCTTTTGGATGCGTTAGATTTACTGAGCAATATACATCTAATGTTTCTCCCTCTTGCATTACTATATCACCCGGTGGATATGTCTCTGAAAAAAAAACAAAAGAAACATAATTACATTAAATTGATTTCTTTCAGAAACTATTTTATATCTACCTTCAACCATCGCCTCCTGCTATTAAATCTTAATTACTCTATTTAATTAGGTACTTCTAATTATTAATTCCATATTGAAACGGTGCAAAAACTATAATTATTGTAATTCATTGTTCATACTAATTTTAAAATGCAATAGTTGGAAGTCATTGTTAACATTTTTTAAAGCCTCAAATAGCCATGTGAAGCATAAATTTAAGCCTTCTTAAATAGGCAATTCAATTTTAATGATTAATATACTGTCTGCTAAATAACTCCTATTCGTTTACAGCAGCATAATTCCTGTGCTTGCAATGCAAAACTGCAACAGCTATTCTAAGCCTATAATGAAATCTATCACAATCAACAATTACAAGAAAAACTATTAAGCTACAACAAACAAATGTACATTGAACCTACATCAAATGTACAATTTTTCCTCTGCAATTCAACAGAAATTACTATTACCGACATGTTACAAACTACTATTGTTGTCTGTTATCAGATACCGACCACCGACAAAGTGACAAAAAGATGATCCTTAAATGCTCACCTCCTGCAAAATTTTGAAATCCTTTTTTACAAACCATTTCCGCATTTGAAATCCATACGAAGGACAATATATACACAACACAGACCACAAATTTGAAATGATGACATATTTGTTGCAGGTATCTTAAGTGAGCACGAGAGACTGTAGTGCCTTTCAAAGACGCCATTAGGACGTACTATTTTTTTCGAGATCAAATTTAAATCGACATAATGACCACAACTTGATTTAGTAAGATCAACTGAACTCCGAGAAATCCGCAGAAGGACAGACAGGATTACCCCCCACAAAGGGTACTCAGCGGACGACTTTCATCATGGTTATAAGTTATAACAACATTACTTCCGTCCCATCTCCCATGGACTGGATTCTGGATTCTGAATTACACGACACTTCATACAGATGCAAATCCCAAAGCTGCAAAATACGATGGGAATAAAAAATCGCTCTCAGTTTTTTAAAATCGGATATTGATGCAGTGATCCATGGTGTTGACAGTCAATCAGCTCCAAATCTACAAAAACAAACGATCACTGCATACTTGATAATTGTTATTGTTTCTATGAAACTAGTTTAGCTGCTTTCATCGCCAATCGTACGCACACTTTTAACAACAAACTAGTAAGTACACAACAAAGTAGTTTCTAACCCCCTTTTGGAGGGCTTAAATTTAAATAGCTTCCCATGTAAATAAATACTAGGTAATATATTGTGTAGTTCTTGGGATGGAATCACAGCTTATAGGACAGTGTGTGTAGTATTGATTTGATTTGAAGTACACTCTGCTTTCCTCCAGCCAGCAAAAAAAAGTACTCACAAATCTTTAGCCAGTCCGCCGTCTTTGGACCTTGAACACTGAATACTAACCAACTAGAAATGAATTCTGAGAAGTGAAGATTTTGTCCTCAACTCAACTCTCTGGTCTCTGGCACTCAGGCACACACACACACACACTCTCTGATCTGAACAGATGCGAATGCGACTCTGCACTCTGCACTGAGCTGAGAGGCACAGAGTATGTTTACCATTTACTGTAGTAGCTGTACTCCCAATTACAAATCAGAGACTGACAAACTTGCCTATATGTAGATCTCTACTTCTACTTCTACTACGACCATCGAAGAATCTATTACGAGCAGCACGTCACTAGGATCACAACTTTTCAAACCTGCGCCTTCCCAAGACGAGAGAGCTCCTTTTTGGTCTCTTCTGCCTCGTTCAGGAGTTTTATTTCTGCATCTCTTTCCTCTGTATACCTACACATCTATACTACTGGGTCCTTTGGAGGGGTTGAACACAAAATCTCCCAAATTTTTGAGACTGCCCAGTCCATGTCAACACTTTTTCCAGGATTGAAAGGAATCATGGGACATTTGGAGGCCCCACCATGGGCCACAAGGCGTCATCTTGGTCCGACCCCTGTCTAGGTGTGTATCTTGTATCTTGTAGAGACTCCTCTGTCTACTCACCCACTCGAGCTTCTCGGAAACTCAAAACAAATCCACAGATCCACCAAGCAGCAAAACAACTCGGTAGGTAGGTAGGTATATTGCACAGATGCATCAGTATAGAGACAGACTTTGCTCTCACTGACTCTGACAGTCAGAGTCTGAACAAATTAAGCAACACCTTTTCCACAATTCTCAGTCGCGAATATTTTTTATTTAATTAAACTGAAAGGATCCCGAGTGGGAAGGAGTAGTAGAACTGTCTTTAAAACCCGCGTCTGGATGGTCGTCACCTCTCGCTCTTCATTATTGAATCGAGGAGTTCATTAGGTACTTTTGCTAGAAACTAAAAGCAATGGAGTTGAAGTTGCAAGGTACCCCAAATGTCATTGGGTTGCCTTATTGCCTACCTTTTACTTATAGATTCTTGTGTGTTATCTTTTTTTAATTTCCAAGTAATTATTTAGTAGTCGCTTTTTTTACATATATAGGTGTTTAAAATCTTTGACATGAAGATTTAAGAACATCGCATCGTTGACTGTAGCCGTGAAGGTGTTAGGTGTAATTGCAGAGGCGAAAAGGGGCTAAAATTATTAGCAAGCATAGGTACATTATAAATTTTTCAATAGTTGTATTCTACGCGGCCAGCGTAGAAAGCAATTTCAATTTAATGTACGCAGAGAAGCCAAAGAAGATATTTTCGAATGATTGGATTTGATGATGAAGAAAATGTGATGCCATTACTTAGTGTAGATTTTGCTGGCAATTCCACATTTAGTGATTAAAAATTTATAATTATAAGAAAATGTAATGGAAGAACACATCTTTAGGTCCGTTTGATTGCAACACACAGTAAGTACCTACGTACATAAGCAATTAAGTAAGCTGCATTAAAACGAAAATACCCGACAGAATCCTCTGGGTATAGTTTGAAGAATTCACTCCAAATAAAAAACGACAGCAAATTACTCCAGTAATGGTCGAAAAGTCGCTTCCTTTCAAATATGACCAGACTGGGAGCATTTAACCTCCGGTATTGCAATGGCTTACGTACTCCGGAATTACAATACGACAGACGCTAAGCATAGTACAAATAAAGTGGCTGTCACATACTTATTGTCAGTATGAAAATGACATTTTTCTAGGTAAAACTAAAAATAGTAGCCGAAACAAAAACTTGATAAATATGAAATGCATACACACATTTAAGCTTGACTATAAATAGGGAAGGGATTTTTGAAAAACCAATTTCTGAGGAGTTTTCAGCAGATTTAAACCCTATAAAGGATACCTTGACCACCGGCCTCCATTGAGCCCTTAAGGATCAGTGCTTCAAAGTTCCTGTTATAGTTTTTTTCTTTCTTAGGCTGGCAGCCCATCATAACAGATTTTAAAATCGATTGTATGTTGTTAGTACCTGATTCAGGTGAGTAAGGCTGGAAGAACGATTTTGTACCCACGGCTTTTTAATGTGTCCGCATTAAGATTTTGTTATTTTGTGGACAATTATTCTTCCTAGGCGAAACATTGCATTGCATTATTGTAGCGCAGCTGCATATTATTTTACATTAAAATTATCAATTTACATATTTAAAAAGATCCAAACATTTGTTTCAACGACCAGCAGAACACAGGTTCCAAGTTAATCATTTATTGTGTACAAAACATGCCTTTGTGCATCTGTACTTCCACCATAGTACAGTTTTGAGAACCTCTCCAGTCCTCATTTCTGGTCAACTTACAAAATGAAGATTTAATGATGAAACACCATAAATCCCGAAATAGATTGATAGATAGATAGGAAGCTAGATAAAACTGGTTGGAGAGAGAGAACGTCGTGCAGTTCCAGAGTTCAATTCCATCCAGTACCTTTATTCTTTATGGACTAAACGCCAAACGGACTAAAGTACCTATAGTGTGTAATACACCAAGAGCTTGGGAGGACTTTGTTCCATGTACGCTTCCGTGTTATGCTGATAAAGCTTTAAATATAATATGTACCTACCTCTACGTACATCCTTGCATAAGAACATAAGAATAAGTTGAGACAAAAACAAGAAGTATGAGCAACATTATACGCTTCATTTTGAGCAATAGAAAATATTGTCATTTCTGACTCCTCACTAATTCTAAGATTCTGTTACAAGCCAGAAATGTCAACATTTCATTCTTGACGGTTTAGATCTAATGGTGGCAAAAACTCCCTGGCCGTAAATGAAACATCAAACTCTTGTTCTTGCTCATTTTCATTTGATCTAAAGCACAGACCTAAAACCCCAGTCGAAATACGATCTTATTGGGACTGGAAACATCTGGAATAACACTCAATATTTATCCGGCGATCTGTGGTAGATTTTGACTACCTCTCGCTACCATAGGAAAAAGAGAACTTGTGATGCTTCGTCTAATGTAAATAACTTGAAGTCATTCCCCAGTCGAGAGAGCATCTTACTTGACTTGGGGATATGATCAAAACTTTGGCTTTTTCTAATTATTAGTATTTGTGTGTGCAGAGAGCCACATCAACGAGCTCACGGTTCCTGACAGCCAGTTTTAGATTGTTATTTTTATTTACGAAAAGAACAATATGGTCCATACAGCAATCGGCTCTTTCGTCTATCCTCGGCTTACTTACTGTGTGTGTGTGTGTGTGTACCCTCAGCTTACTAATGACAAAACTCCCAAGTTAAAACTTCCCAATATCTCTAATGCTTCCCAACACGTGTGGATTTTTTCTACATATGGGCACAGTCCAACAATTTTGTGCAGTCAAGAAAACTCGTAAATGTATTTGTTGAACGTGACAAAACGACGGCGACATTATATTAAGTATAAAGAATAGAAATCTGGCTTCCCTTTAAACCCTCGTTGGCATCCAGCTTTTTTTTCTCTTCCTTTAGCTCTTTGGCTGCTCCTTCAAGTCTTTCTTCAAAGTCATTTGGAAAAGGTTACAAAAACTTTATGTATTCGACCATTTTAATCTTACCCAAGAGGTATTCTTTAAGTACCTCGGCATGTCGACCCTCGCTCAATTCACCATTACACACCTAAATATGTACTTACATACATCTCTTCATTCCTCGGCATCAGACCAGCTTCATAGTCAGCTTGAAATCCTTAAGCACATATGTGGTGTCCACATCTCTCGTTAGAACGGACAGCCATAACATGTCTTCATATATTAGAGCCTATATGTTATTATAAAAGGGAGCTTACAGAAAATGCATCGTACTAAAATCCCAAAATTTTTACCCGTGCACTCCCCTGGTCTTCTTAGTTAACTTAGGACTTAGGCAAGTGAATCCGTACGAGCAAGACCAGTATAAGGGAGCCGCACCATTTTTTGACAGCCCCACTCCAACCAATGAAGCAATTTTTTTGAGGTTCCGCAGCAAAAACCTAGTTTTTATTAGCTCTAAATGAGACTGTCTGAAACCCCATAAACCTTTCGTTTTAAGCCTCAAGGGTCACTAAAACTAATTTTGGATTTCTGCTGACAAAACAATTTCGTACGTCAACAATAGTTGTTAAGAGTCGGATAAACGATAGGTATTTTACTGAACAAAATTGGGAAAGTAGGTTGAATTTTTGTAGGCAAAATCCAGAATTAATTGAAAACATAAATTAGAATAGTGTGTCAATTACTGGGTAAGACATGCAATCTTGTATCAACTTTTCAATTGAAACTTCAATAGTCACTAAAAATCCACCACCAAACCCTGCATAAGGATTATCAATGCAATGCAGTGCTTAAACTAGTTGAATAAACACCGAACGATAGTAGCAAGTACCTACAGATATGATATGAGTAACTGACAAAAGCGAGTGATACCTTTTTTCACTCGTTGCTTCCTGTTTCGTTGGCTTCTGGACGCTGGTCATAAAAATCTGAAAAGCAAAAAGCCATCTCATGTGTCAGTGGGAACATTGAGGGTTGGGATCAAAAGTTGAGACTTGCAATCGGAGGGGAATCTTGACGGCATGTTTAGACCAAGAGACGCACTTAAACATTTACTTCAGTAGTTCTGCATTCTTGTAAATTAACATAATCGCTTACTTGTGTAGATACACACACAAGCTCACGTGTATTAAGCGTTCTAAGCTGAGTCCTGACACCAAGATTTTCAGTACAAAAGTGAAACTATGCATCTCTAAAATCTAAACTACGTCTCACATTTAAAATGTATGTATGTAGGTATGTGGTTCATCTTTCAGAAAGGAATGTGCCTGAAACTTTACTTTTCAGCCATGTTTAGTAAGCGGGCAGATGCAGCCTCACTTGCAAATGACATGCTGTGGAACATTTCCCGTCTTTCGTAATCGTAATCAAATAGTACCTAAGACTGAGCAATACATGCATAAGTAATTATTAGATTTCGCCATCTCTGAATTTTTGAATCAGATCAAATTGAAGTTTGTTTGATGCTACATCTGTACCCAGTTTTGTCTTTGTAACTGCGGCATACAATTTTATCTTATCCAAAATATTCTGTCTTGCATAATGCTGAATGGGCTATCATCATTCTTTTTTCAGGAAAAGATAACATGCCGATTGTTTGGAGAGCAGTGTTTACACAAAAAAGCTGTGGACAATTCACTCAATGTAGATTTCTTGGAATACCCACATTATCTTCTACAATGATGGTCATAAACATCTATAATGAAGTTAATAAACCTTTAGCTGTGATGAATATTTTTTGAAAGGAAGTCTAAGGTTCGTATGGTAATTCAAGTAAATGGTAATGCCCTGAAAACTTCTAACAGTGATTCTAAAACGACTAAAACCAAAGTGATTACTATCAATAAATCCTGTGCGAACGGCTGGTATGATAACGCACTTCAGGACGGCTTCATTGTAGAGGACAGCGTAGTACAATGCACAGAATACTCAAATATTCATTTAAATATCCACATATGCATTTATATACCTATATACTTACATAGATAACACGCACGGGTATGATCTTGATTTGAACTATCTTGGTTGGCTTTGTGTCGTGAAATCAGGATCAAGCTCATTTTTGTTTGATATCATTACTCATTAGCTTCTATTTAATAGTAATGTGTGACAAGTAGAGAAAAATATGCTGGTTGAGATTATTTTCCAATTTATTTAGTAAGTAATTAAATTATAGCTTCTTTCAAAGATTTCAAAGAAGCTGTTGATTTTTGAGCAGGGACCTAATTCTCAGTTCATACTAGCGACCTAAGCCTACCTTCAATAGGTATAGGTATAGGTATAGCCTGATTCTGATAATCCAGAGTTGAGCTTTTAACAGTTTTAACTCGTAACTCGTAGGTCGTAGGTAATTTGGAGACTATCCTCCTGCTGCCAGAAATACATAAGATTATAGCTACTGATCGGGGAACTTAACCAATACCTATGTAATATTATGCATACGCATATAATTACAATAAGCCATCGGCCATGGTTTAGCTGAATTGTCTAACAATAAACCGGCGAAACTGATTACCTATATAAGTATGCACCTATGCAAAAACGTTGACGCTGTAGGTCCGTCATTAGAAACCAATACGTTATGTACTGAATGACTCGGCAATAAAGCTAAACTGAAACTGAAGCTGTTAGTAAATTACAAGTTACAACTATAGACAATGTAAGGTAATAGTTTAAATAGGCAAGCTCCTCTAGAAATGAAAGTTTATTATTAGAAAATCAAAACAGATTGACTAGCGTGTCTATTTAGCTGTAATGAATACGCCTACTTACTGTGATTACCTATATTATTATAGAACAAACAAAGTGGCAACAAGTTCAACTAGCGTATTAATGAAAGTGCCAAATAGTACTAAGAATTTTTTTTTTGTTCTCGCGAGAGTGCTTCAATTCAACTCTAAAGTACATTACCTAAGCTGTTAATCTCTTTTTACTGACCGGATTTTAGGGTACAAAAGGTTCCAAAATCTAATTGTAAGTCGGATAAAATGGTCTCATTTACTCAGTCAGTAGATATCAAATAATGTGCGTATTGCAAAACAATTCAATGCGTTATAAATAATGACGAATGATGGATTTTCTTCCGTTCTGTTAACACTAATTCCACCAATTATGGTGGCTATGACATTAATTGTGTGTTTACTGACCCCACTTCAAAGAAATTAAAGTTATATTGGCATGTTAATTGGGTCCAACTACATTTTGCGGATTATTTTTTTTTCAAAACTCTGCTTTATAATTTATTATTGGATTCAAACTTTAATTATGTAATGCTTTTTCCATTCATTTCAGTAGTTAAGTAAAGCAATCTTTATTGTTACTTACTCTTTGTTGTATTCATTCATATGCAAACATTTGGTGCTGTTAAATAGTATGAGATGTGCATTTAATCCATCATGCTAGCAATATTAAAGCGTATTTGGTAGGCATACCTATTTTATTTTAATTTAAAGATTATTTATTCATGTTTTAACTTATTATTTGCCACAAGTTAAAAAAGTATAGTTTAGGGCTTTTTTTAATAAAGTTTTTTATTTCCGTAAAATATGTGTTCGATTTCAAGAGTCCTGAATCACGACTCCGGAACCAAAAAACTAAAGATGATTCTTTCGGGTTTCAGTAGCCCTACCGTAGGCCTATTATCTGTGAGAGATCATACACATCATCATACATCAAGTAGGAAATTCTAAAGCCTGTTATTGCCCGCATATTTTTTAATCCTGGATACCTACTAGATAGCCCCATTACGATATGATGATGCGCTTTTACTGATTTCCCTGTTAGTGGTCTCTTGTTCTAGTGGTGCGAAAGTAAATTGCAAGCGTAATGGAACGAGACCCGGTCAGCTAAGAAACGAAAGCCCAGTACTACAACTAGGGCATTAGCTAAAATGTGCGGGTTTAGTAGTAGCTAAGACTATTTGAAAACAGGAGAGGAAAATGGTGGTGATTCATTTTCATTTGAAAAGCAATATGAAAGATTGCTACAACATTTTTATACTAATGTACTAACTGCTTACTTAGAGAACTTGGTCAAAAGTTGGACCACGAGAAAGATGGTAAATATTATTAGTACCACAACGGCCTCCCATGCATTGCATTACAATGAAAAAAACTAACCAAAACTGTTTAAAAAAAATTAATTGTATAATCTAAATAAACTCCTTGTGCACAAGTCAGTTTTCGTAAAAAAAAGTCTGTGACAAGGTACTAGTATATAAACCACCTACCGTACCTACCAAACTGATTTTTTGCCATAAAATTATTTCGATTTGAATTTCCAAGCATTTTTTCCGTCCTTACTGGGTTGCCACCCAATCAGTGGCAAATGGCATCTGTCCAAGCCAAAGAAAGAAATGCTCATTGTCCGTACCACCAAAGTGGACAGCTTTCCTTTTACTAGGAAAACACAAACACCAAAGTCATTATAATTATATCGATCTTAAGATTATCACTCACTCCTTTCTCCTGCCAAGACTTTTATGGCACAATATTTGAGGTTTAACATATGATGAGCACCTCCCTCAGCTAGTGAGAACGATGGACCATGATTAATTCATATCAGATGTAACTCTTGAGCATACTATAGATTCTAATCAGACTCCGACTGTGAATGTAAAACATGAAAAGTTATGCACGCTGTGATTTTTGTTTAACACTGACTTTCTCTAAGCATACATATAGAGAATATAAACGTCAAAAGCTTTATCTTTCGGTTCACATCGTTCAACAAACATGGATAGTTACACTGTAGATCCTCGATTATGTAGATATCCTATGTAAAGCAAACTAGTCTTAGCTTCACTCTTCACTGTTAGGTTTTTTTTAACCCTTCTTGTAGGAGCAAAGTATTGAGGCTCCTGTGACTTGCACTAACAAAGGGCAATGCATACGTAATGTCACGTTGCTGTGTGCGGATATTATGGGTAGGTCTATACCTATACGTATATATATATATATATATAATATGCGTATGGGGAAAGAGTTACATGAAGATCGATTAATCTACTTACGGCACCTGTTGTTTTTTTTTCTCTGTCTCATTCCGCATGAGGTGAAACCCAATACTAATGAAATCAACGGGTCTATCAAGTGTACCATCATTTCTCTGTAACAATTCGATTCACTACCTCAGAGTCATACACGTTAGCAAAGCTACCGCTGTGTAAACTAGGTACGTCTAAAGTCTAAATGCCAGCTTCAGACAAACAAAAACATTTTTAGTTCTACAGTTTTGCTCTTCCTATACGCTTGAATGCGTATCAAGTAAACCGAAAAGTTTCCAATTCGAGCTTCCTCTTCTTTCGAAGGAAGTAAACTCAAATTTAATAAGGTGATAGAGTCTTTTGAGCCGTACCGACGCCGACCTGCGTGTAACACGCATAGGTACATACAAAGCTTTTTATTGAAAATGTTCAAATGTAAATTTGAAACTTACACCATGAATCTACGATGCCCGGTGGAATTGAGTACAAGGCAAGGTCCGTAGTCACAGTAGTCAGAGTGAGTATTGTTAAAAACAAAAGTTACAATTCTATAAAATCTTTAAAATAAATGTAAATTCTAGGCTGATTCAAGATAAATTGATCGGCGCAGATGTCGTCTGGCTTTTAGTATAGATGAGATGCCGACGAAAATAAGAGAAGATATGAAATGCTTCGGATTGTTTTGAGTTTCTTTATTTTATTGGACTGAGTGCTGATGCAACTTAGGAATGACGGCTACTATCACTGGAAAATTGAATACACTGAAAATGTTTTATGGAATTATTCCTGCGATAACGGTGTACATGTTAGACCCATCACACCTTGATTATTTTTGACAAGAACATATTCCAAATTACCCTCGAAGCTATCGGTGAGGAGCAGCACCGAGCAGAATTGGAGAGGGGGGGGATGCTCCAGACAAAAAGCAGAAATGAATGGTTAAAGTGCTGCTACGTACATAGATATCTTTCCTAGATGTATGTATCATTAGTATTATGGTTAATCGTACCCCAGTCAACTGTTTTGATTGTCGACCATTAAAATAGCGACAGGGGCTCGTGTTTAGTTTCTAGATGCATATATCTAGGTATATAATATATAAATATAGATCCCGCACTCACCAAATGGCACACACATTTCCAACTTCTCAATTTCTTTTTATTGCTCCATCTTCCTTGATATCATTATTCATTTCATAATAGGCATCATCACTGTCGCTGGGTTCTGTGATTACGTACTGTGATAACCTTCATGCTTATTGTTAGTTTTAGTTCTACCCAGACTACTACATACTACTGGTACAAAAAGACCGCCTAAATGGGAACAAAATAGAATAAACTGAATCAAGTAATAAAGTTCAACAATGCAGCTCTTTTAATGGTTTGTATGTAGATACTCTTAAGTAATTTCTTTTCTAATTCGTCCCATGAAAATCATTAATTACTTGCTATCTGTCTCCGTTCCAATCTTTCTTTGCTCAGGTCCAACCAACATAACACAGCAAACAAACAAAGAACGTTACAATCTTGCGACATCGTTATTAAACGAATGTCTCATCTTGTTTGTTATAGTTATTTTAGATACAAGAGCACGTGTGTGTGTACGTTCTACCGTCGTAACATACATACCTAACATGCGTTTTCAAATGGTTGTATAGATGTTCGGAATTCTTATTCTTGGAAGAAATACATTAGATTGTAGTAGTGCAGTGGGGCTTTTAGAAATAAGTTTGAGGACGTTTTATTACACTTTCACGACCCAGTCTGGCAAAATACTTGGGTAACTTGACTCGTTCATTATTATGTTTTTAGTTCCATTTACTTGGTTTGGATAATTTTCTCTAGTAGCACTAAAGTATGAATAAATGAACTGGAACTTAACTGCCTGCCTATTACCACCCCATACTAATTAGGTATTATAGCTTTAAAACTCAATCTAAAATAGGTGCACACAATCTTTGTTGCCAGGGACGTTTTACCAAAGAAAAAATAGGAAGGAGGCTTGAGGCATAAATCCACGTGATGAGTTGGAAATTAAAAATAATCACAACCTATAGACTGACACTGTAATGGTGTTACAAAACGTCCTTTACAACAATATTTGCTGATTGTAAAAAATACAAAAGCTACATGAATCATTATTGATTTGGTGCGACGAATCTGTCAAGATTAATGTATTGAACGAATGTATTGGCATAGGATGATCTAATTACACTACTTATGACTTTATGTAACATAATATACTGGTCATACTGGTTTCATAATGCTCATAATTATTACTTGGGTAAACTATATACTTTTTATGTTATAAAGACACTTTATAATTAAATAGCAATGCACTAATTGACGGCTTTAAGAAATATCAGAACAGTAGGGGCAGCTATGTATACTCATAGACAGACGCTAAAAAGATGTACCTTCTACGTGTGTATTAGTTGTCGAAGATAAAAAGTTAGTTAGGTATCTGGAACGTGAGATACGGAATGTCCACATTGCATTGCATTGAAGTACCTAGTATTCTTTAGTGCAGTAAGGAAAGACATTACATGTAAACATTCGGTCCAAAAGTAAATAAAATGATAACTATGCGCTAAAACGTTTCCACCTTTTAAATTGTTACAAATTCTATAATTATTTTGTAAAATGATCAACTGGAAAGAAAATTTTATACTTCACTGCACTGGAAGTTGAGCTACATGTGTGTGACGACATTGGTGAACCGAAATATGAAATTTGTATTGTAACTATTGTAGGTGACAGATGTGACAAATCAGGTACTCAAATATGGGAAGAAAGTGACAGTGCAAGATTTGTGCTCACACATAATACTTGGCTGCTATGCTTATACTATAAGAAATATAACTACATTTTGAAAACTTGTCTCACACAAGAGACTCAGGAAGGCAGTACGAAATATAGGTATGTAGGTCTACGTACATATGTAGGTTCTAATACTGGTGTCTAACTGGTAGGAATTAGTAACTACAAACTGCTAAATCCAAGTTACAACATTACTTACAATAATTTCGAATCGCATAAGCAAACACATACTGAATAAAAACACTCAGAATCAAATCATATCAAAATTTTCAAGTAAACCCATCTTTCCCGAAATAAAAAATAACTGGTATCCATTTGTAAATTAAAAACTATTTCTTCAAACCCGCTCCTCGTTCACTGTCAAGTTAAATAGCTCCTTTTCCGGGGAGTGAGCCCGTCGCTGTTATTACACAAGAGACTTTATGTCAACAATACCAAGTGCTCATTTTTCCCTGCACACCACACTATTCATACATGAAATTGAAAGCACTTTGACTAATCATAACTCTGTGACATGTCTTTTGATTTTTGTTCCTTTCCTTCCCTCTGTAAATTAATGATGAAAAGCTCAGTTGCTATGCTTGGTATCCACCTAGATATAATGAATCCAATCAATCATTTCTTGTCATCAAGCTGGCTCGTAGGAATGATGTAACTGTCTCGGAGGATTCTTTCCATATAAGAGCATGTGTACCTAGGCTATGGTATGAATATACATTCGTAGATACAAACGAACGACGAATGAGCCTTGGTTTTGGTGGTAGTTTGTGTTGGTGAGACAAACAGATGTGAAGATTCAGTGCGTATATGTACATAGCTGAGTATTTGGAGCCCTAGTTGGTAGTTGAACACACAAATATGTACATACTGGTGAAGCATACTAATTGTAACATGTTTCATCTAAAAGGTAATGGTGGTAGTTTCCGCATGCTTGTCAGTTTCATCACAAATCACAAGCTTGTCGTTAGCATCATTGGCGTAGGAAGAAGACAGCAGCGGCTTCGGCTTGACGTCGAAAGTTATACAATTTACTTTTCTAATTTTATGTTAGTACCTCTGCCAAGCAGAGCGCAAAAATCAATAATTTTTGTACAGAATAAAATGGCAAAAGCTGTGATTTAAGTATGTAAGTATCTGTACAGATAGCACAGATAAAATAGGCTCAGGTAATGCCTGGGAAAGCGTCGAAGATATGTACATACATACCACATTGTCTCCCATTGAAAATTTTATTGGAAGAAATCGGCAATGATCACTCTATACGCATCCCCTCAATGCTTCTCCCAAATTGCATTATTGTCTGCCTGAAATTCTCAAGGCTGGAGGGGAATTAGAGGAATATGGCATGTATTATTCAACCATTATGTTTCACTATAAATATCAGAATCGATAGATTCTCTGTTAAAGCCTGTCTTTTTTCCAGCAGCACATCAACACACAAAAGAATTCAGAGAAAATTAATACACAAATGCAAACAATCACTTTTACAGACTCTAAAGAGTAAGGGCTTATATTACTACTTTCGCTTTTAATTGTTTGCCAAAATATCATGGAAAACCATATGATGCTGTGATGTACTGGATTATTCTATTTGTATTCATGGATAAAATTGTAGGAATTTATGAATATTTTCCAACCAATTATTCTATGCTGTTGGCTCGAATTTGCAAGTTGTAGATAATGGAAAGCTCACATTTACGTAGATTGTCTATTATCTCAAATCAACACTAGTTTCACTGAAAGCCTTATATTGCTTCTGTATATGTACAATATAAGGGAAACACATAACCAAAGAGCAGGAAGTAGACTATGAACGAAGAGCATGAAGTATTTACATTGGAAAATATCTTGTATGAAGATCGCTGACTGCTCTGCTCATTTAATTTGCATAGTTTATTAATAGAGTTCCTTTAAAAATCCGCGACCCAATCATTTTTGTGCACCCAACTGTGTTTATGACTGCTGGAAAGGAAACTTTATTTCTACTTTCTATGTATATTATATACTACTTCACTTTTATCCTTTGATTTTTCAACATTTCAACTTTTCATAAAATTATACATATACATCAGCTATTGTATATTTGTGCAATTGACGATATTTTGGAATATTGAATTTAGAATTCTAATTAATTGTTTTAAAAACTGTCATTCTACCATATGCAGTTTTTAGGTTGATTATATGTTCGCCCACACAAGTAAACATAGATAGGTAGGTAGGTACAAGTATCCGGAGAATAGAAACGCTGACTGAACCGATTTCTTGTAACACCTTCCTGATTGCGAAAACATTTCTTGCAATTCTGGAGACCAATTCCACTTACAGCTCAAAAATGTTTCTGGTTTATTCCAAAGCGATTTAAAGTTTGTAAAAAATAACGCAATGTGCTCAATAGTTGAGTTAAGCAGAATTGCGTGAATTCAGGTACACTGTAATTTTGATTCCTGCAACCTGCTGGTGAATACAGTTGCCGGAAGTTATTGGAAATTTTCCAGCGTCTAGCTCTGTAAAGTTGATGTTAGTAGTGAGAGGTGTAGTTAATCTAGCGGACTAAAAGACAAAGCTCTCAGCATAATGATCTGGCTGTTCAGGGCAGGGGAAAAGTGGAAAAGTCAGATCCTGTTGATTCGATGGGCTGTTAATAGCATTGACTGCTTGCGTCTGCTTTATTTTGATTAACTTTCCTTTCGGCTCACCAAATTCAGCAAGATTTGAATGTAAATATTTGTTCTTGCACCCAGAATTAGGAGGAAAATAATGGAATACGGGGAATATGAAGAGTTGAAGTCATCCTTTAAAAAAACAGGGCACCCTGTTGTGAGCTCATGTAGAGAAAAAATGAATGGGGAGTAAATACAATAGACTGGAAGTCAACTTCCACATTCACTGAATCTTACGTATGTATACGTTATGTATAGTTGTGTACCATCTCAACTAGTCTGAAGAGGCTCGTACAAAAAAGTATGGTTTACCTCCTACTACTAATAAAGCTACAACCACTAATACTACGAACCATTGATGTGGTTCTTTTTATGGGTAATATATATAATACAGTCTAATATCTCCTTTAGAGACCTTGGGATATTTTGTAATTGAATGCTCCAAGATCCCAGTTGCGATAGAAATAAATGATAATTTTCATTGTCGGCTCTATTTGGAATCATTCAAAGGGCAAGAAAAATTAGTCAAGTAAAGAAACTCAAGTCCTAATTATTATTTAAATGGGAATGGGGCTTTAAAGTATCTTCTGTAGAGACGTAGAAGAAAAAGACGAAGTCACGGGATGTTTCAACTAACAAAGAGTAAATAGAGGGATTACATGAAATGTGTTTATGATCATTTCGAAGAAACCAAGCACACATTGTACAGACCCAGTATAAGGGCTGAGGTTTAAATAAATTCGTTGATGGCACTTCCCATGGTTACCATGTACAGTGAGGAGCAGAACTCACCGGACACGCCCTGTTCCAAACTTCAAACTAATATAATTTTTTCAATTCGAGTTATTTTTTAAAAGTAATTGTACCTTCTGGTAGAGAATTTTATGCAGATTCTAGCACGTATAAACTTATTTTATAAAATTGAAAAATACT
>JAQFZC010002842.1:0-21111 GCA_034695205.1 Dicyrtoma fusca
GCCATAAGCACCTAACTTACGCTCTGACTCTGTACTTGGACAGACGACACTCCTTCGCACTTTTCTCCGTCTCTCCGCATCCCATTCCTTATCCAGTGTCAGAGTCAGAGTCAGAGTCCAGAGTCCTTCACACAGAACAAATCACTACTTACAGACACATATCGAGGGTTGAGAAGCAAAATGCCATAGCATACCCATCATTTTCCCTTAGTTTTATTTGGCAACTCATTTTGCCACTAACCTTTTCAAACCGGTTCTGTATCTAGTTTTACATCCTTTTGAAAGAGCTCATTTCTTGTTTAGAGCTTTCTGAAAGTGTTAATTTCTTGTTTTGTATCTTTTTGAAAATGTTAATTTCTTGTTTTACATCTTTTTTGAAAGTGTTAATTTTTTGTTTTACATCTTTTTTGAAAGTGTTAATTTCTTGTTTTACATCTTTTTTGAAAGTGTTAATTTCTTGTTTTATATCTTTTTGAAAGTGTTAATTTCTTGTTTTACATCTTTTTTGAAAGTGTTAATTTCTTGTTTTACATCTTTTTTGAAAGTGTTAATTTCTTGTTTTATATCTTTTTGAAAGTGGTTAATTTCTTGTTTTAACCGTTCTAAAAGGGTTAATTTCTTGCTTAAGCCTTTCTAAAAGTGTTATTTTCTTGTTTTACATCATTTTTGAGTGTTAATTTCTTGTTTTATATCTTTTTGAAAGTGCTAATTTCTTGTTTTATATCTTTTTGAACGTGTTAATTTCTTATTTTGGCCTTTCTAAAAGTGTTAATTTCTTGTATTTACTTCTTTTTTAAAATGTTAATATCTTGTTTTGACCTTTTTGAAAGTCTCAGTTACATGGTTTTGACTGCTTCTGAAAATGTTATTTCTATTTTTGATTGTTTTGAAAAAGTCAATTTGTAGAAAAAGCACTTTTGTAAAGGATTCTAGACTAATTTTATTTGATAACTCATTTTGCCTCTTAAAAGACGATCTGCTTTAATAGCTGAGCCCCTAGCCCTCGTCTTTGATATCTGAAGATGTATGATGGGATTCTCCAGGAGGTAGGACAGCGACAAATTTACTCTCTGCTTGTGAACAAGGACGTTTCTCCCTTGTTTTACTTCACACTTACAGACAATCCAAGATCCAATTCAATCTCTGCCTTCCTTCTTTCACAAGGCAGGCAAAATATTGCATTGCATTGCACTACTGTTACTGTTGACTCTGGAGCCCAGTACAAAATATTGTTATCTACACAATTAGTTTAAAAAGGCAGTAAAATTTCCACTTCTCAAAAATACTCGCTTTTAATTCATGGCTACGGATGGGGACGTGCCTTAAATTACGGTGTATTACTATCATCATCTGTAGCACAAGGGACGATGGTGGCATTGGATGCATACAGAATATCTCCGTAGACATAAGTATGTACACTAATGTATGTGCATACATATAGCCTCCTCGACTGATTTATTTTTATTCTTTTAACATGGAGTTGAGACTGTCGACGCTAAATTACAGTAGCAGATATATCGGATAATATATAAGGCATTCCATCATGTTGTGTTAAAGGGGCGGAGAAGACGTTTCTCTCTGCCTGTTTGTACTTTGAAGACACTGTTAGAGAGAGAGAGAGAGAGAGAGAGAGAGCTATAGGCGGGGACCTTGCAAAAATGACTATATAGTAATAAGTATACACCTATAGCAAATGTGTTTTAAAAATGTTTAACTAGCAAATGGAATGTTTTTTACAGCTGTTAGAAATGCTCCTATAGAGTTTTGCTTTTTTGAAAAAGCGTAACATGGTGTTTTAGAACTTTTCAAAATGTTACTTTCGCGTTTGCCTCTTTTGAAAAGGTGTAACATGGTGTTTTACAACTTTTCAAAATGTTACTTTCGCATTTTGCCTCTTTTGAAAAGGTGTAACATGGTGTTTTACAACTTTCAAAAATGTTACTTTTGCGTTTCACCTTATTTGAAAAGGTGTAACATGGTGTTTTGCAGCTTTCAAAAATGTTGAATTCACATTTTGTCTTTTTCAAAGAGTGCAGTATCGAGTTTTACACCGTTTACCAATGCTACTATTTACACTATATTTCCGCATTTTTACAAAAAAGTGCAATCTAGTGTGATTACACCTTTTCGAAATGTTATGATTATAAGTCTCGCCTTTCTACAGGCTTATAAATTCGATTTTTGATTGATTGGAAACATTGGAAATGACTGACAATTTAACTCTGTCATCCCAAATTGCATAAGGTCATATTTGCCAGCCCCCTCCCGCTCTACAGTGCAGTGCTATGCACGCCATTACACAGCTCAACGTGCCTCCATATTGCATACCAACTAGAGATCCTACAGTTGTGATTAACATGCCTCGCACGAGAGTGGCTGTATACAGAGAGCCTAGTGCCAGAAACGATTGAAGATTGAGCAATGTAAAAATTGCTCTTCCTAAAATATTTGGCATGTTATACATATACAGAGGCATCTCTCTACTTAAATAGAGTACAAGAGATAGATTCGCTCAAAAAATGTGTTCACAATCTTTTAACTTGGTCCATACAGTCTATAGAGGCCTACCTACCTACACTCCTATCTCTCTGCTTACTTGTAGTTGTAGCTTGTATTCTGTAGTTGTTGGCTGTCTCTCTGAGCCAAGAAGACCAAAAGTTTCTCATGATTTACAAATTGAAAAAGAACCCAACAAATTACATGGCTGCTCAATGCTCAACTCCACTCACTCGGTCTGACTGACTGTGTGTGTGTGTGTGTGTGTGTGTGTGTGTGTGTGTGTGTGTGTGTGTGTGTGTGTGCGATGAGTCAACTTCAACTTGTTCACATTCTTGATTCCTTCTCGACTCTGTAGTCATTTAGTCATATCCTCAAACAGATCTAGCCCATAGCTATATAGCTATATAGCTATAGGGCTATATAGCTATACACTCTACATGCCAAGCAAGACAGTTAGATAAAGGGCTTCATTCTAAAAGGCAAAAAGCAAAAAGCCACATGGATGCATTCTTGGTCTAGCACTCGAGCTAAAGGGTGTATTTTTTGGAATTATTTGTTTTGTGTTGACATTGGATGGTGTGTGTAGTAGCTATATGGCTATAGCTATACCTATAGCATACGATTAAGTTTGCTACGGTCGCATGAAGAAAAAAAAGGCATCTTAAAGTCAATTCACGCTGCTTTGATAAACAAACCATGAGACAGGGAGCTCAATAAACTTATTACTATTTCTATCGTCCTGAAATTACACGCTTAAATTACAGCTTTTTGCAAGGTCTCTCTCTCCCTAGAACAGGGGATAATTCTCATGAAAACATTCCCAAAAACTTTAAACTAAACTATGGCAACGACAGAGACAGAAACAACGAGAACGAGAACGAGAACGACAGCCACCTCCAAGTGGAAGTCTACATTTTGCGTTGGCTTTAACTATTCCAATTGCTATTGCAATTGCTACTGCTATTATGTACAAAGACAGAGAGACTCGACGAGGCCTATTCACTATTCAGATTATAAAGGGATAAAAGAGAAATATATTATTTCTAAACTTCATCTTTGGAGTTTGGAGCCGTTGAGGAGTGTAGGGCAGAGCTACTGCAGTCAATGTTAGGCTGTGTTGGATGGCTGGGCGAAGTGCGAGTGCAAGAGCGCTTTCCACGTTCATTGTTCCTTGTCATCGCGTTTAATTTTGAGTAGGAACGAGCACAAGCACACTCAACACATTCGTACCTATATGTAGACGAAGTAGTAGACAGATATATTTATATAGTTATCCCTATATACTCAGCTAGGTGCTATATAGACAGACCTACCGTAATTATGTACCAACGTCTGTACTCTGTAGTACAGCCACAGCCGTCGACTCGAGAAGCAGAAAGGAGCTTGCAAATATGACGGTTAACGGGTTCAATGAGGCATTTACAAAAAGGTCAAAAAATGCACTTGCATGAGGAAAAAAGTACAATGTGATAACGCATAGCATTCTAACGAACTAATTGTCTTGGCATTGTGCTATTTAAAAAGAGGCAAAACATGATAGTAACGTTTCTAAACGGTGCAAAATAGGATTTCAATCATTTTGGGAAAAGGCAGAGCGTGGCATTAACCTTTCGAAAACTTGAAGCGCATGCCATATTACACTGTTTTAAAAAGAGCAAATCGTGACTTTCTAACGAGACGTTTCTAAAAGGTGCAAAATGTAATATTACACTTTTTCGGAAAAAGCAAAACGTGGTAAAACCTTTTCAAAAACTTGCAAACACATCCCATCACACTGTTTTTAAAAAAGCAATATTGTGGCTTTCAAACCTGACGTTTCTAAAAGATGTAAAATGGGATATTACACTTTTTGGAAAAGGCAAAACATGGTATTGACCTTTCGAAAACTTGCAACACATTCCATCATACTGTTTTAAAAAGAGCTTTATTTTGGTTTTCTAACCTGACGTTTCTAAAAGATGTAAAATGTGATATTACACTTTTTTGGAAAAGGCAAAACGTGGCATTACCCTTCTGAAAACTTGCAACACATCTCATCACACTGTTTTTAAAAAGAGCAACTTTATTTTGGTTTTTTAACCTGACGTTTCTAAACATTTTTCAAACAAAACTTCAAACGTGGTATTAGTACTGAAGTTCTAAAAAGCTACTAAATTGCTCTAAACGATTATTCATTTTTTCACATGTACATAAGTTGTTGTAAAACTTCGTTGTCTACGGCTACGGCCACATTTGCGAGGTCCCCAGAGACGGGAAAATAGAGAATATGTCTGAAATACGAAAACGAAATAACCAACTGGTTGTATAATAACAATAATCACATCCATTACTAACGGTTTATACTCTCCACATTCTTCTTTCATGCTTCGCTTCGTGGTTTCACATTATTCTTCCTTCTCTCACTCGCTCTTCTGTAGTTTCTTGTTGTGTGTGTCTCTCTCTCTCTCTCTCTTTCTGTCGCACTCACTCAGTCGCTCACATACGAACGACGGCGACCCGTTCACTGCTCACAAGGATGATATAGTAATAACAATATTATCTCTTCCTTTCCTCTGTCTCTCTGCCTACACTCTCTGTACAGTACAATACTACACATTTGCAAACACTACACCTTTATTACAAAGTAGGGGACACAGAGAATCTAGTTGACTCGACATATTTTCCTCCTCAAAATGTCAAAACTCCATTTATGCTCGCAAATAAGGGCTCAACATGCACGGGAGATTCTATAATGACAGGACTTGAGAACTCGTGAATTGCTTGTTACACAGTACGAAGTACTACGAAGGTAGATTGTACATACGTGTACAACCCATACCTTACCTTGCCTTGTAATCATCCCATTGCCATTTCGCTCGAAAATCTAATCAAAATATTTGGTTTGTCTCTCTGACTTTGTGGTGGATGAGGAGGATGGAAATTGGAGAATTGGACGGAAAGAGAGAATTTTAATGACATTTACTTGTGCTATTTTCAAAAACATACACACCAAGACCATTTTTATTGCCCAGGCTGTGCAGGTAACCATATCATTGAATAAATTCAAATATAACGGATTTCAAATCTAATTGCTCAACAAATTCACTTTCTACTTGTAGCTTGGTAATCAGTTATAGTCGTTGAATGAACGGTACAGCTGTAAGCACCGTTCAAATGCGATGATAAAAGGAAATCGATCAAAGATTTTGTATAGAGATCAATGATTGTGTTCTGTTGTGTTGATACATGTTTGGCCTTCCAATGCAGTTCAAATGAGTGGTACTGCTAATGCATGAAGGTTCATCCCAGGTCCGAGCAGTACCAGTGCCAATGGTGAATTTATGAGCGGTAGTATAGCAATAGAGCGATGTACTGTATGCTATTTGGCAAGGTATGTATGTAGGTAGATGTGTTATTATTATAAACAAAAACAGACAAGTTGGCATGTTCGAATTAGTGGAAGATAAAGAAGGAAATTATCGTGGAAAAAAATGAGCTAAACCGTCCATTCGATTTTGCCCCTCACGCAAAGCTATACGAGGATGCATTGCATTGCATTGTGTAGGGCTGAATGAAATGGAAAAATCTCTATGGGCCTTCCAAATATTACCTCATACTATTTGGTCGTCTAATAAATCTGTTCCAAACAGAGCAAACACTGAATTTAGGTGCTACGAAAAACACAAAACGGGATAATAACATTTTGAAAAGTAGTAAAACACCATCGTATACTTTTTCAAAAAAGGCAAAACTAAGTAATTACTATCATTTTAAAAACCTCCAAAACACCTCATTACACACTTTCAAAAAAGGCAAAACTTAAAACTCTCGCTTTTGAAAGCTGCAAAACACCAAATTACACCCTTTCAAAAAAGGGCAAAACTTTATACTGTCATTTTGAAAAGCTCCAAAACACCACATTACATCTTTTCAAAAAAGGCAAAACTTCGTACTATCATTTTAAAAAGCTCCAACACACCTTGTTGCACACTTTGAAAAAAGGCAAAACTTAAAATACTCGCTTTTAAAAGCTGCAAAACACCAAATTACACTTTTTCAAAAAAGGCAAATCATGAAATCAGCTTTTCTAGCAGTTGCTAATTGTAATAAATGAGATGTAGACAATTTACCGTCAAATTTGCCAGGACCCACCCCCTGTACTCTACTGTTCAGTTCTGGACTGGTCTGGTTAGGAAGTAGGAGAGCCCCAAATTATAATATCAGTGCAGATCCATGGCTAACAAGGTAAGGTAGAGAACAATGCAATATCTCTCGACACATGTATGTAGATGAGCTGATGCTATACCTATATATATATAAAAGGAGCGCTTATTGTAAAGCATTGTAAGCAATAGTAATAGCAATAAGCTATGAGTGTTTAGCATGGAAATGGAAGGGAAGGAAAAAGGAAAATAAGGGGCACCGGCTATACCCAGTAGGAGTATAGGCTATATAGAACCAGAACCAGCCCCATATATACATGCACCCATTACAATTTTCCAACACAGAGAACGCGTCTTTACCATAGTGGCAATGTCTGACAATGTTTCGAGCTCCAAGTTGAGAATTATGATGAGAAGTAATGTAAAGTGAAGGGATGAGTGTGGGAAAATGATGGCTCGCGGCAAAACTCCCAGAGGCCTGCACAAAATCATCATGATAAAACAAAAGGGTATTGTCTTCCAAATGTCCTACTTAGTTTACACACTCAACTTTACAGTCAAAGCTCGGAGGCGATGACACGTCAGGGGAAAGAAGGCAAATATACAGACGAGACAGAAGAAGACGAAGAAGGAGAAGATAGCACGGTAGAACTTTTGAGTCGTTTCACAAAATTGTCTTCCATTCTCTCGCCCAGTCCTCTCTCTTAATACTCGGTTCCCTAGCATTAAATAAACTATAACTCGGAAAATATCTGTACAAGCTTGAACATTAGAGCGAAACAGAAGAATCTCATTAGTTCCTCAACAAGGTGAGCTGGAGACCTAGATTGAATCTTTAGGGCACAAACCGTATTTTAATATTATGATTATCTCAAAACTACTTTATTATTCCCGTGCTCCCAAAAAAGTCCCAAAATATTTCTTTTAATTCATACGATAATCTGTGGAGGTGCCCAAGCCAAGCCAACCAAGGCAGTCAACTACTTACTTAGCTGGGAAAGACATTATACTACACTACAGCTACGTCCATTTTTAACCTATTAGGAACTGGGGAAACACACAAAGAATGCTTTACAAAAGTGTTTCATTCTATCAATTAACTTTTTCAAAGCGGTCAAAACTAGTAAATAACACTTTTTCAAAACGGTCAAAACTAGTAAATAACACTTTTTCAAAACGGAGTAAAAAACACTTTTTCAAAACGGTCAAAACTATTAAATAACACTTTTTCAAAGCCCTCAAAACTAGTAAATAACACTTTTTCAAAACGGTCAAAACTAGTAAATAACACTTTCAAAATGTGAAAAATCTAGAATCGCCGTTTCCAAAATAGTCAAAACTACAAATTACTATTTACAAAAACATTCAAAACTAAGTATATTACCGTTTCAAAAAGGTTAACGGACAGCACAGATAGTGGCACTTGTGTTAACCTTAACCTAGGTGCAGTTAAAATACAAATCCAAAGGCGCTTGCGCTTTCTTTCTTTCTTTCTTTCCCATCCACTAGCTAATTAGACACAATTGAAATTACCAATGGTAAATTATGTTTACTCATAATAATATTTGCTTAGTCACTAGTTCACTAGTCAAACTCACACGTATTGTTTACATTGAACAGAGAGCTATCCCAACAGATGTTGTAGCTTCAACACTACAGATTCAATTTTTGAAACCCTTGTCTGTCGTCAATTGAAATGAATATGCCTCTTAAATTCTTAAATGCCTTCTTCTTTGTTTACTGTTTACACGCTGCGCTGGCGCGGAGTATAATTAAATATAAACATTCCTTTTGATTGTTCTGGGAAATTTGAAATAAATTGAGAGTGTGAGACTATGGCATTGTTATTATTAGGTATTATTACTGCAATATGCCATGCTGATAGATACGAGGACGAGTTGTAATAAATGCAGCAGCCATAAAAATATACAATATATGTAGGAGCTATATAGACGGCATATCACATCGTATTCGATAAAATAAAAAAACGTGCTGGGAATGAACAGCTGTAAAAATCTATTTTGTCTCAGTTCCAATCAGAGCATTCTGTAGGCATTCAGAGGAAAAGCTGAATTTCTTATAGCTGGACAGATAAAAAGTGCATAAGTAACTGCACATGCCAAAAGAAGGATGGTCAGAAAAAAATGTGGAGACATGTAGCTACGATGGGATCCTTCGAAGCTACGAATTAGTGTGGAGATGGCCCTGAATCTGGATCTTACTTTGGACGGACAAATCAAAATCGGCAGTACACATACAGTTATACATACGCGAGTTGATACGAAAAAGCATCGCTTTAACCCATTAACAAGAAATTAAGCGTATTCATACATTCATACCCCACACTAAGAAACTGTATTGCCTAATAATACAATAAATCACTCATTTAAATGCTATGGATGAAGAAGCCTTGTGTCCTTGTGTGGCAATTCTAATGTAAGCTTAAAAGCATTAGGACCAAGCAATCCGGTCCATAGCTTCCCCTTGATCTAAAGACATCAGGCAATTCAAAAATAATGAATAATATGAAATAACGTAATCAAAAATAGTAAAACTGCTATTTGCACTTTTTCAAAAGCAGTAAAACTGCTATTTAAGCCTTTTTAAAAACAGTAAAACTGCTTTTTAAGCCTTTTTAAAAACAGTACAGCTGCTATTTGCTCTTTTTCAAAACAATAAAACTGATATTTAAGCCTTTTTAAAAACAGTAAAACTGCTATTTGCACTGTTTAAAAAACAGTAAAACTGGTGTTTGCACCTTTTCAAAACAGTAAAACTGCTATTGACGCCTTTTCAAAAACAGTAAAACTGCTATTTTCACTTTTTAAAAAGCAGTACAACTGCTATTGAACTTTTTCAAGAATTGTAAAACTGCGATTTACCCCATCCAAAAACATCAAAACTGCTATTTGCACTTTTTTAAAAACATCAAAGCTGCTATTTACACTTTTCAAAAACATCAAAGCTGCTATTTATACTTTTTTAAAAACACTAGTACAACTATTATGTAGTGTTGAACATTTTACAAGCGGTGGGTCGCATTATTACGCTGTATTATTACGCATTTTTACGCATTATTATGTCGTGTCTCAAACGTACTGAATGGCAAAAAGTTGATTTCTTGGGCTCTTAACTCAAAACGACTTTATGGGAATGCTGGCCTCGCGTCGCAATCACAGTGCTTCTTCACCCACGATATGTCAATCTATGTACATTAGTAGATACATAGAAGAAAGCTCACACACTACACACACACACACACACACACATAAACAGAATAATTTACCAACTGACAATGCATCGGTAACACATTGTGCCCGAGTAGGAAATAACTCATTTTCTGTCCGTTTCGGAATGCGCCTGGTGACAAGTACATGTGAGCAAAGGGGAAGAAGAACTCGAGTGAAAAAATGTAACGTGGCCACATACACACACACACACACAGAGCCCAACGCAACTCCAACTCAAACTCAACGATGGCAAGTAAAAGGAACCGGATTCTGGATTGGATTGAGCGGAATAAAATTGAGGAATGAGAGAATGAAAAATTAAAGATGACATGTCAAATCAGTCGATCAAGATGACAAAATCGTGACTCGGTGAGGCTCTTTGGACTCACTTCACTATTCAACTAACTCGTCCACAAATCCTAAGCCCTCCAAAGCAAACTACCAGACACAGTGCACAGATAGGCAGACAGGTTATTTTTCTTCATAGTGCATCGTTTTTATGCTTAAAGTACTTTTAAGCTACCTACCCATGCTTTTATGCTATACTCTTATGCCTTGACTGTGTCAGTGTGCAGAGGTAGGCAAACAAGTCTCATGCTTTACACTGCCCTTGTTCTACCATGTAATTTACTTCCTTTGCCTCTTCGTGCTACTAGTTAGCCTTTAACTTCCTATCTACACTGATACCTCACAAGTATTTCAGTTTTTAACGCACGCATTTCCAGTGCAGTGCACAAAACTCCAAACTACAATTTCTAAGCAATGTATATACCTATCTATGCATTGCCTCCTTAAGCTTAGCATTTACCGTAAATCTGACTTGGATAAACTTTTTAGATACCTTACGTTTTCTTATGTTATACATATGTACACAAGTGAAGCCTTCCCGGTGTCTGAGCTGAATTCAAGTCAAACAATGCTGCAATGTAACCAAGGAAAGCCACCTGATATAAACCTGCTGATATCACAGGGACTGTATCACAATCAAATGATGGTGGGACCTAACAAATATGGCGTCATTCAATTTAGGGTCAATCCCAAAGGATTCATTTCCAAAAGGGTCCAAAAATGAATTTACACTTTTACAAACGGATCAAACATTGTAACTGAAATAGCATTTTAAAACGTTATGCACAATGCATCACACTATACGGTGTCACACAAGGTAAAACACCATTGTAAAAAGTGTTTCTAAAAGGTTCAGAACGTAGTTTTACACGGTTTACAAAACAAACCGTAGCAAAACAAGGTGGTTACAACATTTTGAAAAGGTGCAAAACACTAACTTAGACACTTTGAAAAAAGGCAAAACTTAAAATCAACACTTTCAAAAGGTGTAAAAGACTATCTTAGACACTTTTAAAAAAGGCAAAACTTAAAATCAACACTTTTAAAAGGTGCAAAACACGACATTAGTCACTTTTAAAAGGTACAAAACTTAAAACCAACGCTTCGAAAAGATGTAAAACACCGTACTGGTCACTTTGAAAAATGTCTAAACATAAAATCAACAATTTTAATCATAGTACCGCAGACATCCTGCACCGTTTCAAACAGTACCAGACAAGATACGTCATAACATTTGAAACATGTGTATTGTACCATTTCAAAAAGTGCAAAACACACTACATTATTAGTATGTTACCTACAACATTTCTTAAAAATGTAACCCATAAACCATAGCCCGGACACATTTCCAGTACACCATTACATTGCTACGTATGTAGCTACTCATATCTGCACGGCCCTATAAATGATAAACTGGCTAGCTTCTATCTCCTGGCTTGCTTTCGCAATAGGCACGGACTGATACCAAGCCAAAGCAAAGTTAAAGCTGGGCTCTACTATGCTATGCCTATGTACTGTATGTATACGATAGCATAGCCACAGTAAAAGGGAAGCTCATATCACATCTTACAGTCCACCATAGCATAGCATAGGAAGGTTCATAGCACTGCAAAAAGCATAGCATTTCATGTCACAGGATGGTTTGGTTTGGTTTGCTTCGGTTTGGTTGGGTTTGGTGTATGTGTGTGTGTGTGTTGAATGCTCACACAGAATGATGGGTTAGGTAAAGGTATTGTTGATTTCCGTCTTGTATAGCAATAGCAATTGACTCGAATGGATGGATATACACACCTCCGTCTCTGAATAACTTTGATATTACAGGAAAGACGAAAGACGAAAAGCGAGTAGACTAGGTCCCTCATAGAAGCATAGCCAGGCTTTTGCCTCTATCTGTACACATAAACGCTCTACCAGCGGAGAGACGCCTCACAAATCGATTTCTAGCCCTGCTTTTACTATCTCATTCCCAAAAACTCCAACACAAAGTCAAAGTATAGATCCCTCTATGTATACTATGCCCCTCTACTCTGTCTGTGCTCCTTTCATCTTCTTGACTTTTCCGTTCCTATCCCAAGTTGTAATTTGACGTGAACATATTTTTTTTTATTGTGGACATTTTTTACAAAGGAGTAGCAGTACTACTAGTGCTATACCAGCCATATCCCAAACCAACGGATTCCCTCCTATTAGACCCGAGAATGGATCCCAGACAATAAAAATAATGCAGATGGATTGGTAAATCCAGATTTTTATTGATGTGGGGAGGGAGATTATGGTTGAGAGTTTAAGGAAGTTACAAATGCATTTGGCACACATGCATTCTTTTTCTCTCTATCCGTCTGTCATAAAAAGACTCGACTATTTCTTAAATAAAATATTCGCCGGATCAAAAGACAGAGGCTCATTAATAATCTTTTTTATACCGAAAAAAAAATTGGACAAATCTCTTTCTGTCTACGCTCTGTAACTCCGTACTTTAAAGTGACACAGTGAAAAAGACTAAAGGGAGAGAAAATGCTAATGACTGTCTGTAGGAAATAGGAACTTAGGCGAGTTATTCCAGTACAATTGATTCGTATGACTAGACAGCTAAAGATGCTGGGTAGCTTCCCCTTCCGCACCCAATGGATTCAGTTTCTGTAGAATGGCGAATAATCTTTGGAATAAATTCGTATGAATAAATTTTTGCCCTAAAAAAAACGCGGGTAAAAAGGACAATTTTGTTTCTGGCATAGCTATAGAAAAAAAGGGAAAAAAGCGACACATTTTTGTACTGGAGCTCTGTACCCTTTGAAATGATTGTTATTCTGCGATAATCCCTTGTTTAGTATGTATATGTATACGGAGAGACGGATGTGTACATCAGTGGACAGGGAGTACATGTGTTTGTATTGGAATAATTATTGTTGAACATGCTCCCTATGTATGCCGTCTGGACGAGTGGTGTGTGTGTGGGTCCTGAGACACTTGAGACAAGGATAAAAATGGAGACGGAGATTAAGAGTCTGCACGAGCAAAACTTATCAACTCTTACAAAAGATACAGATGGACATTGAGATGGGAGGAAGACATTTACACAGTTTCGGCCTCTCCTCTCCATCCCAAACATTATGTCCAATCTGTATTTTATACACAACTTAACCCACTACTACTTACTTCCTTCATAAACTGTCTTCCCCGAGTACCTACTCGTTCTACGGAGTGCTATCAAATCCGAGACGGAATTTGTCTCGGTCAGAATGAGCCGGGCTATGTACTGTATATGTATGGGCGAGAGAGGCAATCTATACAAACAACGAGTACAAACACAAGAGTAGAGTGTATTATGTACAAATATGTAGACAGGCAAAAAACGGTCCAGTGCTCATAGCGTGGGTGAAGATGCATTTTTGGAGTAAAGTTCAAAAGTTCCCTAATGTCACAAGTGCCTTTAGCCAAATTTTTACCTTCTTTTAAAAAAAGTGTATCGGAAAACTATTCTTGAGCTTTTCCAAAAATGTGTAAAAGTTGTATTTGTGCTTTTAAAAAGATGTGTGAATGCTGTATTTGCATTTTTCAAAAGATGCGTAAAAGCTGTATTTGCGCTTTTTCAAAAGATGTGTAAAAGTTGTATTTGCGCTTTTTCAAAAGATGTGTAAAAGTTGTATTTGCGCTTTTTCAAAAGATGTGTAAAAGTTGTATTAAATTTGCGCTTTTTCAAAAGATGTGTAAAAGTTGCATTTGCGCTTTTTCGAAAGATGTGTAAAAGTTGCATTTGCGCTTTTTCGAAAGATGTGTAAAAGTTGCATTTGCGCTTTTTCGAAAGATGTGTAAAAGTTGCATTTGCGCTTTTCAAAAGATGTGTAAAAGTTGCATTTGCGCTTTTCAAAAGATGTGTAAAAGTTGCATTTGCGCTTTTCAAGAGATGTGTAAAAGTTAAATTTCCACTTTTCAAATGTAGCAAAACTAGTATTTGCGTTTTTTAAAATAATACAACCTAGTATTTACATCTTTGAAAAGTAGCAAAACCGGGATGTGTACTTTTCCTAAAATACTAAAACTGCCAATTACACTGTTTGGATTACCAAAAATGAGTTTGCACTTTTTCAGCGTCTATAAAATGGATGTTTACACTTTTAAAAAATATTATACATACTGGGATTAACATTTTCCAAACTGGCCTTACGAAATTCCCATAATGCTTCTTCACCCACGACTTGGTCCTACTGTTATGTACGCTCACAAAGGAAAGAGGAGGACGCATCTCAGATGTTGTTATGTAGTTTTCAACATTTTGACTAAAAAGGAAATATCAGCATGCATTATGCATGGGACTATGGAACTATGGAACGATGGAACTACTTAAGTACCTAATCCAATCTTACCACTACAGATCCAACTTACTGTATCAGCACTCCTTCATCTATTTAACTCGGCATTTTCCTCTTTTTTTATCCCTTCTCTCTCTCTCTCTCTCTCTCTCTCTCTCTCTCTCTCTCACTCACTCGCATCGCATGGCTCTTGCTGTTGTTACTGCCGTTGTTAAAGACGCCGTAGTTTTTTCCACAAACTTTTGTAGCAAAAGGCAAAAGAGACAAGCATGAGTTAGCTCACTGGTCACAGGCCATCGTCAGTCCCACCACTACTACTGCCGCGTCCTTCTTCTTCCCTGCTACATTCATGCTGTTCCGTGTATTAAGTGTAAGAGTTGTTCACGACTAGTCTAGCCTAGCCAGAGCGGTGGTCTTTTGAATTACTTTTACTAGAACCAGAACCAGAAACAGAGCCAGGACCAGAGGCTCATATAAGGAAAAGAGGCAACAATAAGACAGGAACGGAATTACTTCCACTCATACTACACAGGACTTTACACATGCATTATGGGACCTTCCAGAAATGACGCCATCTGAGTTAGAAATGAATGGAAAACCAGGGTTTCAAAAGACAAAGTATGATAATGTTTAAATAATTAAATTGAACATTTTTAAAAACCCATAAAATTTCAACTGTGCACTCGAAAAAGTGTAAAATACCTATATTATGACACTTCCACATTTCAAAAAAGGTAAAGTAAGATACTACCTTTTGAAACAGTGTAAATAATGAAAATTAACCTTTTTAAAAAGTGTAAACAATGAAATTTCCCCTTTTCAAAAAGTGCAAATAATGAAAATTCACATTTTCAAAAAGTGTAAATAATGAAGCTTCCCCTATTAAAAAAATACCTATAAACAACAAAATGTGCCCTTTTGAAAAAGTGTAAATAATGAAATTTCACCTTTTTAAAAAAGCGAAATATGATCCCCACCACCTTCTAAACAGTATAAATTCCGAAGTTACACTGTCAAACTTTTCTCAAAATTCAAAATCAGACACGAACAACCGTATAAAAAAGGCAAAACAGTGCGCACTGCATCGGTATAATTGCACATGAAAACGTGCATACCTACATACGTGTAAAACAGTATCTGTAAAATAGGATATTGACACATTTCAAACGAAGTTGTAATCTTGAGCCTACGTCAGTAATGGAGGCGCCCTTATCAGTATCAGCAAAATACTTGATACAAGCATCTATTCCTTCATACATACTAACCTGTATCTACATATAGCCATGCAGCCACAGAATAGAATTTCTCGCAGCATCTTCAGCTCAGTCGGTCCGTCCGTCAGTCAGTCCGTCTCGTTTTCAGCTGCATCGCTTTCAACGTACACACTAGTACAGAGTACAGAGTACAGACACGTATACATAGGTAGGTCCCAGTCTATAGGACAAGTTTGTATGGCAATGCAATGGCAATGGCTATACATAATTCTGCACCTATATCAGTCCCCACACTGTACAGTGCACTGTATATTTGTAGTGTGGAAGTGATATGAAATAAACTGACTGAGACTGAACACTGAACTGAGGATATCAGTTTTGTAAAAGGCAAAAAGAAGAAGAAAAAAAAAGTACATAGGAAAAGAGTGGAGAGAGAAGAAGAAGGGAGAAAAAAAATTGAAGACTTGGTTTGGTTGTGTTCGTGCAGCAGTGAAGCTCGACTTCTCGTTTCCTCCTCTCATTTCATCCTCTCGCCCGAACAAAAGCCCTTTTATTTGTTATTTTATTCAAGGGAGTATGACAGAAGGAGTCCAAGTCAAAGCCAAGTCAGTTCTTCTAAGAGTTACAAGTAACACTCTCTTTTATTTTGTAGTAACTATATCACAAGTCTCAATCGAGTCTAGGAAGCATAGCCCCTGCACTGCTATATAGGTATAGCGAGCTATACCCAACCCAGGCATGCAGTGTGCAGTTCTGTCGGTCCCATCTTTCATACATACATAATTGCACGGGTGAATGTGACAAACGGTAAGCGTCTTTGGAGAGCATTCGTCATTCACTCATCATTACACTGTATTTACAGATAAATTTCATTCATAGACATCAAATCTGTCTTGTTGGGAAATACAGGAGACACGTCATAAATACAAAAACACAAATACTACTCAACTAACTCAACCACTTCCAATTATTATATAAGGAAGGCAGCAGTACACAATGCACAATGTATTTCCCATCCTCAACAAGGTGTAGTAATGGAAAATTTTCCTGCCTGTCCATACAACATAACTATTTGTGACTGGGTGTACTACTATGTATACATTGAGCAAAATGTAAATAGCTATTTTACTACTTGCATTGATGCAGAAGTGTAACAACCATTTTTTGCTGCTTTCAAAAAGTAGGTGAATTAGTATGGTAGATATTTTTGAAAAGTGTAAATAACAGTTTTTCTATGGTTGAAAAAACTATGGTTCAAATTTTCCTTTAACTTGTTTTTACGGAACTGGGAAACTGTGGGAATAATTCGGTTCAAAAGTAGGTAGGTATGTTTATTATACAAATTAACGTTTTCAAAACTGTAAAAACAGAAAATTAACCCTTTGAGAAAGGTCAAAACAAAAAATGAACAATTTTGAAAACATTCAATGTAAAAAAAATTTAATTAGCACTTTCAAAAAGGTCAAAATAGGAAATCATCATTTTCAGAAACATTTAATGCAGTAATGAACACTTTCAAAAAGGTCAAAACGGGAAATTATCATTTTCGAAAGGTCAAAACAATACAATAACATCTTTAAAAAGGCAAAAAACAAAAAATTATGTCTTTCTAAAAGATGTAAAACTAGATTTATACTACCGTTTTGAAAAGGCTAACAATTTGTAAACAGTGTATGGAATCAGCTGTTTTATATTTTTAAAAGTGTAAATGCAAGTTTTTACCTACGTAAATTCTTGGCTTTTTAGTCTTTTGGCTAGGTAACTGTAATAAAGTTTAAATAATGAAAAGTTTGACAGTTTTTACAAAGTGTAAAGGGCAATTATACCATTTTTGACAAGGTTTAAAAGTGCTATTTACTATTTACATTTTAGGCTAACAAATAAATCCAAAGTTGATTGACACAATGCGCAATGCTTTATTGTATGCCCAAGATTTGTATGCACTGTTACAGAATAGTGCATTACACAACTGATAAAAGTAATAGAAACTGCCCCTGCTCCTGCTACACCTGCCTGCTACAGTATCACTGCACAGGTGACCTCATAAAAAATCTCTCGAAATAGCCCCAACAATTTGTAATAAAGTTGAACAAGATTGATGATAATATAATCAAGGAGATTGGAGCAGCAGCAGCACCGCACAAGCCAGCCCAAAAAATGTTGGGGATGAACGGTGAACAAATGATTTAAAGCCTTGCAGTTAATGTTAATAGTTTACAGATCCCTACAATACACACACACATACACACTTTGTTCTCCCTCTGAATTACGGAGCCATTATCTCTACTACTATTTCTGAGCATAGCTATAGCAAAGTATAGCCATAGCTCTAGCTATAGCTATATAGCCACTGCAACCACCACACACCATCACAATCACTGCCTCCTCTAATAAAATTTGTAACAATAGTGGGACAGCGAGCCAGAGCAGAGAGATGAAAGCCCATGCAGAGTGTGACTGTTGAAATCATCTGTAACTGTAGTGGACTAGTTAAACACTACACAGTTACCAGTCCCATTCCCCCGTCAACAGATTTACTACGTGAGAGGAGACAAAGTGAGGAGGAGATGACAGATATTTATGAATCTAATGAATTCCAGACAATGCCAACTTTTCATTATTGTTTCACTTTATCATTCCCAGAGTCCCGTGACAGGCATTGAAGAAGGCTTGGGACGTGTAAAACATTAATTATCACGTGAAAACTACTACCAATAATAACCCAACCACAAAACCACACCACGAGCATCAGTTTTTAAAATATGGATTGAAAATCATAAAAAACAAACAAATGTCGTTTTGATTTTGGGTTAATAAAGTTATAATCTGCAAAAATGTATTACAACTACGGCTGGATAAAGATAAATAATAATTGGAGCTCTATTTAGTAATAAATTCCAAGGAGCGGAATCCAATTCAATTGTACGTAGCTATGAATAGAGTCTGTATACGTACTTACTATACAACTATATAGAGAGACGATCTTCCGCTGCCCACATACGTAAGTGCCTATGTAAGGAATAACCAAACCAAAGAAATCACGAGCAATAAAGTCAAAGTCAAAGAAAAGGGAAAAAAGGATTGAGTGATTTCGATTTGCCTTGGCGAGGCGAGGCAGAGTGAACGAGGGAAGAGCGTAGTTTAATAGTATGTACGTATGTATAGGCATATAGCATCTACATACATAGAGTGGATGTAGGTAGGTACATATTTATACTATGTATGTAGGTACATACATAGCTTGGGCATCTTGTTCTTTGGGCTTGGGCACGACTTGAAGTGAAGTTCTTCTGCCGTAGGTACAAGCTGTATGAATCTGCTGAGCTTTCGACTTCGACTTGAAGCTTTTTGGGGCCTCTTTTGAAAGAGTTAAAAGGCTTTCAAGGATATAAGTACGTGTACATGTGCACGTCCACGCTCAACATTTCTCAAATTGTAGGCAAGTAGAAGGTAAATGGGCAGAATACATACAGGAGGGGACCTTCCAAATATCACTGTAGGCATGGCAACGACATTTTTTCGAAGTGTCAGTGAGCCCTATTTTACCATTTAAAAGCTAATGCCATGTTTGCCTTTTTTGAAACAGTGTAATTATGGTGTTTCGCCCTTTTTCAAAATGTTAGTTTTAGATTTTGCCCCATTTCAAAACGTTATTATCAGATTTTGCCCCTTTTCAAAATGGTATTATCAGATTTTGCCCCTTTTCAAAATTTAGGTTTCAGGTTTTGCCCCTTTTGAAAAAGGCTTAATTCATGATTTGCACCTTTGGAAAAAGTTGGCACGTTTATTATGACTTTTTCCCTTTTTTGAAAGAGCGTAATACCTTTTTTACAACTTTTCAAAATCTTACTCTTACCTTTTGCTCGCTCAAAAAAGTGTATTTGCAAGCTTGGTGGGCTTTCAAATTGTTGCCATTACAGTTTGTCTTTTTCCATAGTGTAATATCATACATTTTGCATATTTCAAAATGTAAGTTTCTTGTTTTGCCTATTTCTAATCAATTGAGTAAACTGAGTAAATTCTTATTTTTTAAGCCCTAAATTGCATTAGGTCATATTTGGTGGGCCCCAAGGTAGAATCTCTACCACCCTGTATGTCTGTAACGTAATACGAGAGAGTCATCATCTCACACAGTCAGTCAGCCAGCTCAACTCACTATTCACTATTCAGAGAGCTCACCGTGCGGCATGTATAGCCGCCACTATACAGACACTCTACAGTGCAGTGCATATACCTATAGACTAAGCTCCTATACGCTCCCAAGCCACTGATAGCGAGATAGAGCGATAGACAGACAGACTAGAGAGAGAGAGAGAGAAGCAGCAGAGAGCAGAGACGAGAGAACAGAGGAGAACACGGATGGCCTAAATCGATTACCCTTTTCACGATATTGCGCACACTTTTTCCGCTCAAACTATTTAAGCTCAAACCACTAATGGTAAGTAAGTATGAAATGAACCAAGAGAATCAAATCATTCCAACTTCCAAAGTGTCTTTCTCACTAACAACGCAACTTGTTTTGCAAATGTAATTATGTTAATACACTGACAACCGTACTTAAGGCAGAGGAGGCAGACTCAGTCAGTCCTCAACACTATCCAGACACCAACACCACCAAAATCCCAGAGAATTCCGACTTCCTTCTCTGTACTCTATTGCATTCCCCCCCTTCGCCTTCCTTCCTCCCTTCCTTCGCTTCGGTGAGAGTTTATTGAAGTTTCTTTGAAAGCACAGCCATTACTAGTATACTGCCAGCCCCTTGGCCCGTTACTTCTGAGCAGTCTAAGTATCATTACGGATTTCCCTATCAACAATTTTATTTTTTGAGCAAACTAGAAAAAGAAAAATTATAGAGAGAGTGCCTCTAATAACAAATTTTTACGTTGTTTTGTATTGGGGAAAAGAATGATCGTCATCCAATCGGAGGCATTCATTTCCTCTCTTTCCGCATTAGTTGTGTGAGGAGTGTGATGCAAAATTGATTCTCTGACGAATTGTTGTGCTATTGACACTGCCTGCCAGTGATACTGTTATATACACAGATGATATGGATATCGAAGGTGAAAAAGCATTGTGATGGAAGTCCAGCGTTCCTTTAATGGCAATTTGAAGGAAGTCCCAGTAATCAACTTTTTATTTAGTTGTTTACAAAAAGGGTAGATATGACTTTTATACATTATTGAAAAAGTGTAAATAGCAATTTCGCTATCTTTGAAAAGTGTGAAGAGTAGTTTTACTATTTTTGAAAAAGCGTAAATACAAGTTTTGTTACTTTTGAAAAACTGCGTAAATAGAAGTTTTACTGTTTTTGAAAAAGTGTAAAATTGTAGTTTTGCTACTTTTGAAAAACTGCGTAAATAGAAGTTTT